>VXBA01002781.1:56203-108610 GCA_013399895.1 Serilophus lunatus
CCCCCGCGGGAGGGCGCTCGGCGGCGCGCATGCCGGCGCGCTTGCGCAGGCGCCAGGCCGCGGTGTGAGATGGCGAGCGAGAAGTGGCGTCATCAGCACGCGCGGGGCGGGGGTGCTGATTTGCGGGATGCGGGGGCCGGGGCCGCGCGGTCGGGAGCCGGCGGTGGGAACGCCCGGAGGACGGAGTCGGCTCCGAAGGCACAGGTGGTCCCTCACAGACGTTCAGCCGGCGAAGTGAGGCAGCACCACAAAAGCGCTGGGTTCTACGGTCAGACCTGCCGCTCTTGCTGGAGTCGGTGCTATGAGGGGCGGCTGCTGCGGACGGCGCTGACCCGCCCTGGGGGTGCACTGGGGGTACCGGGCCTTTCTGGTTTGCCGTCAGGCGCTCTCCAGTCCTGCTCCCCGCCCCACGACAGCCCAAGGGACATTGTTCCAGTGCTAGGAAACTCCACAGCAGTAGCGATGCCTCAGGAGAGAAGGAGAGAATCGTACTCGACAAGGATAAAGTAAAGAACTGGTCTGTAATGAAAGCTTCTAGGTCCACAATATACATTGACACGTGCCCACCGTGGCTCTGATGCCCCTTTATCCCTCGTCCTGCCCCTCAGGTCTGCCCCTTGGAGCTTCTCCAGGAGGTTTTGGACCTTCTCTCTTGCTTCGTCTCTCCCATACCTTATTTCCCTCCAACTTTATGTTCCAAAAAGGATGTCCTTGCTAGAACTTGTTTTTCCCCAAAAAGGACATTAAGCAACATTTCACAGACCATGACAAAGAGGTTTTCCACCATTCTAATTGTGAGAAGCCATGCAGCTCTGCTAAAATCCAGAAATATAAAGGACGTAAGAAATCTTGAGGCATCAGTAGCAGTGGTTCCCAAAAGCCTCTGGGAGACAGTTCCTTGTGGGTGCAGTTTCAGTTTTGTCCTCTCCACAACCATAACCATGAAAAGCTGAGGCACCCTGCTGGGAAAGAATAAATGTAAGGGGTCAGGAAAAAAAAAGTTTTCATTGATGAAGCCTCTACTTCTTAGGGGCATTCTTGTCCATTCTCACAGAAGCAAAACATGGGTCGCATTGGCAGGGACCATGTGGTCCAACCTACCTGTGCCAGCAGGGTCACCCAGAGCACGTGGCACAGGATTGCGCCCAGATGGTTCTGGAATATCTCCAGTGAGGGAGACTCCAGAACCTCTCTGAGCAACCTGTTCCAGTGCATAGTCACCTGTACCTGTGGTCAGGCAGAACTTCCTGTACTTCAGTTTCTGCCATTTGCCTCTTGTCCTGTTGCCTGGCACCACTGAGGAGAGACTGGATCCACCACTCCGGTACCCTCCAGTCAGATACTGATAGAAACCTTCTACCAGGTGATTTTCTGCAGAGATCACTCCAGAGACCTTGAACATAATGTTCTCCTGGTGGGAATAAATCAAACTTTGTAACAAGAAGAAATGAAGAACTGCTCACCTGTTATTACTGCACTTTCTCATTGTAATGATTCCAGGAAATTTCCATCCCTTAAATCCCTCTTAGGTCAGAGCCAGCTTTTGTAAATGCTTCTGTCCAGCTGATTTTGCAGAAGACACCTGAGCAGAGACCACGGGTGTGGTACTGCAGCTACTGTGGTATGCTCCCCCTGCAGGCTGTGCTTCTGGGACACAAATTTGGGACCCTGTCTAGCCTCGTTTTCCAACAACAGCCTACAAAGGCCTGGTACAGCCTATGCACAGAGGTTGATGTCGACATCTCTCCTGATCACACACTGATATTGCAGCTGCCTGTTTGTGTTCTCCAAAGCCGCCTCTTGAGCTGCAGGCTTCAAAGAAATGAGGTCAGACACCACAGTGTGCAGGGTGTGGTGCTGGAGCCCATGCTGCAGTGTGCCTTCACGTTGGGAGGAGGTGAGCCTGCTTGGAAGAGCCACTGTGCACTGAGACTGTAGCGGTCCCTGCAGTGGTTAACCCATGTGCAGAATGACCTTCAGGCCTGTGTTGTGCTGTGCATATCCCATGTGCTGTGCCGTGGGATAAGTTCAGCCAGTTCAGTGTTAGAGGATCTATAGGCAGCTCCCACATTGTACTGGCACCCCCATGGTCTTACTTCTATGTAAGAGTGCAACAAGAAGTCCTTATGTAAATGTCCTCTCTGTATGACAGTAGAAATGATGAATAAAGTTTTAAGAAAATCCTCTAATAGCTTGAGTGGCCACAGTGGGTTAGCCCTTCCACAGGCAGTGTCTTTGTGATGTTCCCTCATTAGAGACCCATTTGATGATGCACCACAGAGGGTTTGTGGAACCTGAAATGCTGTAGGATAACAGTCCTTTTCCTTCTGGTGTTAACTCATAACAAATTGCATCTGAAATGGTACTTTGCAGACAGTGTCTGAATGCCTGTCTTCTACTGGGACCATAAGGATCAGTATGTCCTGGTATAAAACAGAGGGAATGCTTTGTTTTGAACTTACTTTAGGAATTGTGTTCATCTTGTCTAAATCCCACTCCCAACAACAACACCCACCCACCTGCAACACCTACTTTCTGGTACTACTGGATCAACCACATGGGAAAATTAATCCAAACAGGACTCAGGCCACTTCCAACAGGGCATTCAAGCAGTGGCTTGTTTCTTCCTTTCAGTCTTTCGTCTAACAACAAGAAAGGCAGTGATCTTCAAAATAGGGCATTTCTTCTTTCAGGACTGAATATCCTTCTCCTGTATTCCAGCCCTGTTGGAATGTGCGCTGCTTTGCAACATCACCGCTGTGGGACCGGCTGGCAGCCAGACACTAGGAAACCTGTTACTTTAGGAAATGGCAAAAAAAGAGAAGACTTGCTAAGACTCTAGACAGTCTTTCTAATCATTTCAGGTGGACCAGACATATACCGTCAGAGGAGAGAGAGAATTAAAAGTCCAGTTCTCGCATGGATATGGTGGTCCTGCGACTCTTCTTAGAGAGCACTCTGGCATGCACACCTTGCTGTATCACTCTGCTCCCTGACTCTCATATTATGACTATCTATACCTGCTTTTGACTGCCCAAAATGTGGGAAGCGTGCTCCAAGAGGCTTTTTTCCTCTCTGAAATGTGACTTGACAATGACTAGAAATGGCAACAGTTAAGCTGATTTGACATGTGTCAGCTAACTGGTTACCATCTCTCCAGCGGCCTAAAAGCTCTCGGTGTACAGATGCCTATTATAATTTCTTTGAGATTACTGTCTTCTTAATGAAAGAAAAAGAATTAAGGGTCTCTGGAATATGCAGCTTTGTATAGAATGATGTGTAAAGCCAGTATCTATTTTCCACTTCTTTTTTTATTCCAGACAGATGGAATTTTAGATCAATGCTCATCCTTTGAAAGTGTTTTGTAGGTCTCTCCTGCAAGTTCTGAGATAACATGGAGGGTTATATCATCTGCTGCATATCTAAATAGATAAGACCACTTAATTTCAATGTATGTTCAACTTCCAACTCCACTATGGTTTTTTTTAAGAAGGGCTGGTTTGCCTGGAGGCTCATTTATACTTTNGTGAATGCCTGTGTTCTAATGGGACCATAAGGATAAGTATGCCTGGAGGCTCATTTATACTTTCTTCAACAATACCAGGTAGCTTAAAAAGTTTGTTACTCCTGGCTTTATATCTTTATGTCTTGAGAATATCAGAACCTGGAGTCGTATTTTGCCTGCAATTCGTAGACTAGGAGCTGAGAAGCCACAAAATGTGCTGTCCAGAGATTTTGGTGTGATAACATCTCAATTATATTCAGATCTGCTGCAGAAAACAGAATTTCTAGTCTGTGGTGATAAATGAAAATATCAAGTATACACTCTGAAATTAAATTTCATTGAAGAATTGGGGCCATATATGACAAAACGAGTTAATATCCTTTATTGGGAGCTCTGACTTGTATCACCAAAATATTTGAAATAGAATATTTTTCTAAGTATACAATCAAACTAAATTAAAAATAGCTTTAAAAAGTAATTATACTGGAGAACATATCATTGTATTGCTCTACAACAACTTTTGTGCATTATTTTATCTTCTGTAATGAAAAAACTATATTGCATTCAACCAGTCCTGTAATACACTATTTATGTACTTTCTAAGTCTTACCACATGAGTGCACTGTTGAATAAAAAGGATACCTGCCATAAATTAGAGGTACAATTTCATTTCAGTGTAACCAGGGTAGAACTCCTGGAGTAAAAGCAAACACTTCGTAAAAACCTGTAACAATGGAGTTATGTTTTACTACATTCAGTAATAATAATATTAGCTATGACATGCATAACGGGAAATAAATATTATTCAGAATAAATAGAGCTCGTAAATATTCTAATTTGTCTCCATACATGTCAATTTGTTATACAATTTTTGTAAAATATCATGACAGATATATTTATATACCTTTTAACCATAAGAAATAGTTGCAGATATGGATCTGCATGATCTCAAAAACAGAATGTTACATGTTAATGAGTTGTAATGGGTTTAAAGTTGACGTTTTCAATTTTCTGGAGGGAGGGGGAATGTGTGTCTGTTTGTTTGCCTGTTAAAACCTCTTATTTGTTTTCCCGGGAGTGAAGTGGAGTGAAAAACCGCGGATGTGGACGATCCCGGCAGCTAAGGAGCGGCCCACGTTCCTCCCCTCCTCTCTCCCGGGGCCGGGCGGGGACCGGGGCGGCCCCTGCTCCTGCCTGTTCTTCCCCGGGGTATTGTAAAGAAGTAGAGGCAACATGACCAGTATCCTCCACCTCTGGTGGGATTTCTGAGTGAGGGAGCACTAGCAGGCCTTAGAGGTCACATTCAGGGGTTTAAACATACGGAGTGTTTCAGGTTGACCATGAAAAGATCCACAATTTCTACAGACCACCAATGACAATGTAAATATTTAGTCTCTTCTTCAAACTTTATTTGGACATTATTGTAAAGGTTTTATCGTATGCCCTAACCTGATAGTTTGCCTTTGCTTTTGCTTTCAATCTGAAATCAGTGTTACTAGACTAGAAAGAAATATCTAGTGTCTACAAATATTATATAGAGCAAGATGAATTGCTAGGCAAAACCCAGCAGTTTTAACTCCCCAAATTACTTGCAGCCATTGTCTATATTTAACAAAAGATTATATGTGCTTTTTAGAGATTTATGTATAATTCTCAGAAAAATACGTAAAATACTGACCAAAAATATTGTACTCTAAATCTGTTAAATCCAAAGATCCTATACCTCAAGTTTTTGTCTATCCTGTGGACAAGAAGACTACAGCATTTTTGTAAAAGAAGATATGACCATTCCACCATCCTCAAAGAATCATTTAGGCTGGCAGAAGCATAGTATTCACATTAGGACACTGGAAAATTGTGTCCTAACAGATCAGAAGTTAGCTGTCTCAGGTTGTGGGATAATCTCTGCAGCAGCAGCACAGAACTAATCTTTATGAAAAATAATAAAATTGTCTGTTTCTTTCTGTGAAGGTCTGGGCTTCCTGTACCTTGAAATCACATTCTATGCTTCAAGAGCAGTAAAGTGGGATCAAAAAGTATCTTCCGCTTTCAACTCACAGCTCACAAATTGGGAAAAAAAAAAAAAAAAAGAAAAATCTGGGGTTTATATAATATGCATCTACTCAATGTATCATTTTATTCTTCTCTAGGCAGTGTCATAAATAGTGACTGAGTAGCTTAGTTTCTTTATTCTGCTTCTTTTAATTCATACATTAAACCAAGAGGTCCAAAGTACAGTTTTCTGCAGCTGATGACCTCCATAGTGACATACAAGACAGCCCACAGTAAGACTCCTTGGAGCTTTTCTGTGAGGTGACAGAATTAGCACTGCCACGAGAACCGTTAAAACTGTATGCCCAAGTAACTACATACTTCTTTTACTTCCATAAACTAATGATAAATAAAATGAACCCTAAACTCTAGGAAATAGTATCAAAGTTCCTTCCATTTACAGATCTGGCACTTGAAGTTTCCTTTTTATCAGGTGCACAAGAATTCTTGCAGGACAGGGGCTCTGAATGGTGAAGAAAATAAGCTTTGAAATGTTTCAGATGAGTTTTTCTGCTGATCTTTTTTATCCTGTCACATGTCCCACCACTGTGACTTAGATCTTTCTTGCTTTTCGGGATAGAGTGCCGGTTTTTACTGCTAGTGCTGTCCTCATTGCTAGTTAGGTATACAAACTGTCATAAAATGAAGAAACCATCCTTGAGGTATGCATTTTAGAGACATTCTCCCTTTTTTGAGTTCTCAAAGCTGTAAGCTGTTTTGCACTCAAATGTCTTCAGTAAATAGTGCTGAATAACTACAGTTCTCCTTAGAATAACAAATTATCAGCAACTTAAAGTGAAGCAAATGTAAAATTTTACTATGTGTTTTAATACATCAAAAATCCATTCCCTTACAAAGGCAATATAACTAATATATAGTATTTTTTAATTAATATGACATGTTATGATTCAAAATGCTGTTATGGTGATTTTTTAGAAATAGAAAAAGAATATTGAAATGGCTTTTCCTTCATTCCAGAATGCCTTTGAAGTCCACTGCATGAACTAGTCTCTTCCGATTAGACTGCTGAACAAGGTTGGTCCTGAAAAGTAGTGCAGTGGAACTTGCCATCTTTATTCTAAAACTTTGAAATTGTGTATTCTTTCCCATTTCTACATTGTATAACTCACGTTGTGCCAGGTACTTTTTCTCCATAGCACTGCACTGAAAGTAGTTTTTGTCACCTAAGTATGTGATAGGCAGAACAGATACAGCTCTTACTTTTGCTCCTGGACAGTAAGAATAATCTCATTTGGTTCACCGTGTACTGATGTTGTACTGATAGGAAGTTACTCTTCTACAGTATCTCCACATTCTTAAACCTTCCCTTATTCTCTCCACTACCTTCCCTTAACAGTGAGCCAAGGGTGTCACAGCCCAGTGCTCTGAATGGTTGAGCTACATACATGACTGCTGATGGTACAGAAGAAAAATTAACATAAACTGTGAGTGCTGGAAGGTGGCAGATAATATCTTCATGTTGAGGTGTTGATGAGTATATGAAACTCTGTAACGCAAGCCTGATGCCTGCTAGCTGCAATTAATGTAGGCTGACTGTAAATTTTGGCAATAATTGAACAAAATAAAAGGGTCATTTTCTGAATCCTTCAATTAATAAAGACAAAACCACCATGTGGCAGGTAGGTCGTGCATTGTATTTCTGCACATAGACTATCTGGATTTAGAAAGCTGAGAGCTTGGGGACCTAGAAAGAAGAGGTGGCTCCAAAAAGAAGGGTCTCTGAATAGAAGTGGTCTCAGAAAGTGGAAAGGAGGAAAGAGGAAGGTGAAAACCTGTTTGGAGGAAAGATCCTGAAAATGGGGAAGATTCTGGACACCAGAGGACTGTGTGGAGATGGCAACTGTAGGATGGCCAGAGACCTTGATCGGTAATACTTTAGAAGCTGCCGGAAACTGCACAACAGGCACCAACATGATTTTCTGCCTAAGCATACAAGGCCATCAGCAGGGACCTTCCTGAAGAGGAGGCAAGTTGAGACCGAGGAATATGACGTGAGTGAGTGATTGCGCCAGATTATCAGGTAGGATAAAACATCTAATCCCTTTGGTTGTGTAATAAACTCCAGAGTTCGGATCCCTTGTTGATTGCCATTTACTCTGTTGCTGCTGACAGCTTGTCAGCTAGTACATGCAGACTGATAACTAGGTCCTTAGCCAAACTGAAAGGATAACTGTTGAGATCAGGCTGCAGTTTTTCATTCAGCAATGTATGTCAGTCTGTCTACTATTCAGCTGCTGGTGTTCACAAACCTGGAAAGAATGCGCATTTTTTTAAACTAAGCTTCCTCATTCTACACCCTTGCCAAACTTGTTCAAAATAGCTAGCAGGTTAAAAAGTGATTGAAGAGGACAGACAGACAGCAAAACTGCATAAACTTCAGTCCCTTAGAAAATTGATAGCAAGAATTAGTAATCTTCAGTACTGTACATTTTTACTCCTGTCTCTGCGATTGTGCAACACAGGAAAGCCAACCACAAAATTGCTTCATACAAACCTAACATTTATTTATGTGAAAAGTTTTGCAATTATACAGAGCTGAAACTTGTTTTTCATTATTGTGGTATTATAAAAATGGCAGTTATTTCCTTTTCCCATTGTGAAAAATGGAAAGAAAATACAAGGATATAATTTTAATAGCAAAGAGACATCTTGAGAAAGGCTGGGTGCAGAGATTAAATCTGAACAAAGAGTCAATGTTCAGATGACTAAAATATTTTTTTTCTGTTTACTGCCCATTCAGTAATTTTTTTTTCAGTAGTTTTTTCATAATCATTAACTGTAAAAATCGTGTTCTGTGGTATCTGAGAATGTATCATGGGCAAGGGCTAAAACTGCAGTCACCTAGACATGAACGTTGGCTTTTGGCAGGAGGAAAGAGAACTCCTCTTCCAAATACGTTCATGTTATCGGCAATTCTACAGTATGTGTTGTATGTCACTTTTCTGGGTGGCTGGTGTCAAACAAAGAAGCTGTGACAATGCTTCATCACTTTACACATAAAGCACGCATCGAGGCAACACTAGTATGTGTTGTCAGTCTATGGATGAGCAGTATTGGAAAGACCAGACAATATTTGAAAAGTATAACTTAAAAAGATTACCTGTACAAATACTGATTCTTGTTCTGGAGGAACAAGAATCCATCAGTAAAATGTTATTAAAATGTCACAGTCTTTTTATTCTACATTCAAAGAGAAAATACAATTATTTCCAAGTAGGAGATTTAGAGAAATAAGGATAAATAAGTTAATCAATATAAAAGTTAGTATTTCCTTAATCACAGTATAGTTGAGATTGAAAGAGACCTCTGCATGTCTACTGCCTCCATTGCCTCCATGTTCAAAGTGGGAACAACTAGAGCTGCTTGCTCAGGACCTTTTGTTCAGTTGGGATTTGAGTATCTTCAGTACTGGAGGCTCCACAACAATTTTGCTTGTAATAAAGACAAACTACTATAGTCTATGAGGATATCCTGATAACCTCCGTATTGTCCTCTGTTTGCAGTTAAAGTACATGGCTTACAGCACCACAGGATGCTAGAAACAGAATCACAGAATATTCTTAGTTGGAAGGGACCCAGAAGGATCATTGAGTCCTACTCCTGGCCCTGCACAGGATGACCCCAAGCATCTTACAATGTACCTGGAAGCCTTGTCCAAACACTTCTTGAGCTCTGTCAGGCTTGGTGCTGTGACCATTTCCCTGGGAAGCCAAGTGACCTCAGCTGCTCCTTGTACGGCTTCCATATATTACTGTGCAGTAGACTCCTTTTACTGAACTCTTCTGCAGTCTTGCTTGTCCCTTAGCAAATGAAGGGAGGACATCTTTCCTGAATTCAAGTTCATCCTCCTGTTATTTCTGGAAGCAACAAAAATAATGTGATTGATGATAAATAAAAAGCATGTACAGTAGAAGTCAGTGTAAGAAGCCTAGACTTTGAGAAATGCTAAAAGGTAGTAAAATGGCATTGAGCAGAAATAGTTTTCATTTATACAGCACCATTTTTCACTTATGTGTGTGTCTGTAAGAACAATTTTCCTGAAAATTTTAGTTTTTGCAGCAGTGTCAGTATAGGCATTAACAATGTTATTAGTCGTCTGTTGTATGCAAAAACATATGGAGGCTTAAATAAGTGCCTGCTGTTTTGAGTAGTAGAAGTTTTCACTGTACAGCAGAATAGAATTATTTAAAGACACTTGGGAAGTCCTGAGAGCAATATATGGGCTATAGTAGAATACATTTAGTCCTATATATGTCTTTGGCATGCCATGCTAACAGGATGGGAAGCAAGATAAATTTGGAAGTTAAAGGATGGTGTTAAAAACATTCTTAGAATATTAAAAAAAAATTTCCAAGGGAAAAAAAGTCTTGATAGGTTACCGTGTCAGTTTGTGTCAGTAATAAAATGTATTACCACTAAATATATTCAGTTTAGCATCCACATGCCTTTAGTATTTCCTACTAGTAAGTCACTGGATTCTAAAGGAGAAACCCTGTATTAAAAAGTAGAGGAAATTGTTTTGACCTGACATCTCCGAAGTCTGAAACCTCAACTGATGCCTTAAAAGGGTATGCTTAATATTTTAGAGAATTCACTTTAGCTAGGTAGCTGGATAACTTGGAATATTAAGGGCCAGAAGAGCCTGTGCTCCAGTGTGTTTGCATTCTTGTGTGGGGTATAAGACAAAACATAGAGTTGGGCTTCCAAGCCTACTAGAGGCTGGACATAGGTGGGGTTAAGTAATAAGGGACAATTCTGTTGGATGTTGGCGGAACATAGAAGTAAGATAGACTTTAATTGGATAGTATGGGGGATGGGCACTCTAGATGCTATAAAAATGGGGTGATTTTTATGATTCTCCCCTTTGGATCACCGGGCATTGACCAGTAAAGCTGCTTCTCCCCTTCACTCCGTGTTTTTCAATTTTTTTATCTGTCGCCCTTAAGGCATCACAACCTTTCATATCTGTTTTAATGTTTTCAACCACTTTCACTGAAAATGCTGTGGATAAGCTTTCTTTACTGTATTACTATTTCAGATCAAACTTCTCCTCAGTGTAAATCTGACTATACACTGGAGTCAGAATTAGAAATAAATTTTTATATTTGAACTTTTTGACTGGTGCAGTCCATCAGCTATGTTTCACTTTTGTTCCAGCTTGACATCTTTGAGTTAGATCTCCTGCAAATCGTTTTCAAATTAAATGGCTGATAAAATGTAGTTTCTTGTATTTACTGCTTAATAAATATTTCTCATGCAGTACCATGTGGTATTAGAAAATCTTTCCTTTTCCTCTTTTCTGCAAATATTGATTTTTTTGCAGATGAATATCTAAAACCAGAAGAACAAACCAGTTGCCTTCCTTGTCACTTTCCATGTCAATATTTATACCAGAACTGATTTTTTAGTAATCTTACTGGTGTTTTTCTCTGTATCACTGTTTTCTGGGGGCTGTTGCACTTCAAGATAATTTAGTATGACATATTAATTTAATTAGAAGAGATTTTTGAAGTCGAGTCCAGTGAGGGACTGAACCTAAGGTTGCACCCATAGGGATACAGTTAAAAGAAGGGACAGGAAAGAGAGACATAGGTGCTGAGGAGCAGTGGCGAAAGGGCAATATTGGGAAAAAGACATACAATGGAAACGGCTTCCTAGTAGACAGCCTAGGATAGAAGTGTGTGTGGCTCCCCAAATGAGTGTCCTTCCCTGTTTCCCTCTTAAGTGGGGCAGGTGGTCCCACCTAATAGAAGTTCTACCACAGTAACTTGGTATTTTTCATCAAGATCTGCACAAAACACCCTTTGGTTGATCCTGCTTTTGATGCTGTTATTGCTGCTGGGGGCAATAAAACAGTGAAGTTAAAAATCAGCTATAGAGGTTAAGATGGAAGATCAACTGAAATGTGGAGGCCTCCTCACTCTTTCTATGGCTTAATCTACCAGATTGCATCAATTACAATTAGTTTAAGATAATTTCTTTTTTTGTGTGTTTTCTGATGCCTTGTGTTATCATTTAGCTCATCTAGACTTATACTGATGTAGTGCATTATGATATTCATACAACTGCATGTTTAAAATAAGAAATTGTTCTGTACTGCGGCTATAGAGAAAACAAACACTTCACTTAAACCTAGAATTTTACCTCATGGCCCAGGTACGTGTGCAGCCTGAAAGCATGTTTCTCTGATATGTAATCTACATCTTATAACCTGGATCCATCTGCTCCTTACCAAAAAAGGCATCTTCAGCAGCATCATTGGATCTTGACTCAGTATAGCCTCTGAACAACTGTATTAGAAGAATGAAAATGTGTTTGCCCCATCATACATTTTTCATTGCATTTTTCCTTGTCATGGTTTAAACCAGCAGGTAGATAAATAGCACACAGCAGCATGCTCACTTCCAGCATCCCCAGCCTCTACGATGAAGGAGAGAACTGGAGGAAATTAGTAAAATTAATGGGCTGAGATAAAGACAGTTTAATAGAACAGAAACAGCAGGGAACATAATAATGATAACAATAATGGTAAAAGCTAGAATACACAAAACAAGTGATGCACAATGCAAATTGCACACCACCCACACTGACTGATAACAGTTCCCAAGCAACAGCCCCAGCCAGCATTTCCCTTAATTAATACACAGAGCATGATGAAATATGGTATAGAATATCTCTGTGGTCAGTTAGGGTCAGCTGTCCCAGCTGTGTCTCCTCCCAGCTACTTGTGCCCCAGGCTGCTTGCTACTATGACAATGTGAGAACCTGGTAAGTTCTTGGCTTAGTGTCAACATTGCTTAGCAATAACTAAAACATCAGTGTGTTATCAACATTATTCCTATCCTAAATCCACAACAGCACTATACCAGCTAGTAGGGCAAAAATTAACTCTGTCTCAGATGAACAATACTTTTTTCAAAACAATACCTATCCTTTATTCTATGCCATTAATGTCATGCTTTTTCCAATGCTTGCATCCTTTCCTTTCTTTTGATACATACACACAGATATTACTCCACTAGTCTATGAGTCATCCCGCTAAAATGTCCACTGAACAAATTTAGCCCATGACTATGGGCTTCATCTGTCATAGCAGACTTTTAGGGCTGGAGGGTTGGTTCATGGTGTTGGATTGTTGCATGTTGAAGCCAATTCACCACCACTGCCCTTGTGCCCCTCTTCTATCATTGCTGCTCTTTGCCCAGTTTCTTCAAGATTCATTCTTCATTAAGCTGGGCAATTTTTACTGCAATACTATTGATCTGGCATATAGCAACCCTGGGAGTGATGGCATACAGTATTATATAGCAATTGACATCGTACAGTGCAAATCATTTGTTATTCTCACCTAGAATCAAATTTGAGATGCACATCAGACTTCCTCATCCTTCCACATAACTAATCAAATGCAGCCAGTACCTTGAATGAAAGGCATCCAATGGATGGGTTTGCATTTGCCTGAAGCAGGAATTGTCCAGACTCTTTTCTCCTGCAAAATTTTTATATGCACAACAAGAATTTTATCCAGTTCTACAGTATGTAAAAGTTTTGATTGGGCAAAGTCAGCCCAATTGGCAGGTCTCTTGGTGTTGACTAGCCAGGTGGCTTTTGATAAGTGTGTATGCCAAAGTTTGAAGGTCCTATTGCTCTCAGTGTAGTTATCAGTCCATTGCACTATCTGATCTTTCCAGAGGTTGGCTCATGATAGGGAACGTGACTATGGAATAATAGATAAAGTCAAAAGTTAAAAAAGGGTAGAGCAAAGGCCAGCTGCTATTTCATGGTGATAGAGCAGAGACTCTAACTGCTGTTTCATCCGAGGTCGTGCTGTCTCACAGTTTCCCCAAACCCTGATAAACATATGGATACAGCAAAGAATGGAAAGGGGTGAAGACATCACAGCTTTTCTTTGCAAACAAGCTGCAGGACGGCAACGTGGTGACCCTTTTGACCTGTGCTAATTACCCATTAAGAGATAATAGATGCCTATCACACCTAAGTACAGTATTTCTGACTAAAGCCATTCAAACTCCCCCTAAACCTAAAGGAACAATATGGAAGAGGTTGAAAATGAGGAGAAACTGGGAGGATTCTCCACCACTCTGCTGAGACAGTCAACAGGCTAAACCTTTCTTCTCCATCTCATGTAGAGATGCCTGTATGGGTAAGGAGTAACCTATGTGTGCTAATTACTTGCTTTAAAGGTAAGAGTTTACTTTTGCTTCATAATACTTTTAGTAGACTGTTTTGCTTTGAAACTTGCCCTTATGTTTTGCCTTATATTCTTATAACATGGTTTTAAGTGTGTTTTTGCAGACAGACCCTCACTTGTCACATTTGTATTAATAAAAAGTGTCATTTT
This sequence comes from Serilophus lunatus, assembly GCA_013399895.1. NCBI lineage: Eukaryota > Metazoa > Chordata > Aves > Passeriformes > Eurylaimidae > Serilophus > Serilophus lunatus. The sequence continues at coordinate 70,144 of VXBA01002781.1, forward strand.
GTAAACTGTTAGAAGTGAGTCCCTTATTGAAGTGCTGGCAGTTTTGTTGAAGGCAGAATAGCATGGGGAGGACTCACTTAGCTCTCTCTCTCCTCTTTGGTCAGACCTTCCCCTAAAGGGGAAATGAACTAACCCCCTCAGTTCTGTGGATCTGTTTAGTGAAGGCTTAACTCTGTTACAGGACCCTGACACGCTGATAAAGCACTAAATAGTTTCCGTTTTCCAGGGACCCAGACAAAAAAATAAACTGACCTGATTCAACTTGTCCTTCGGCAGTTTTTGCAACTTGTCTTGTGGCACTCCAAACAGTAATGTTTCACCTTTGCTGTTTTCCTAAAATATGGCAGGACCCATGAGTGAGCACAGCATATTGCTTTTCATTTTATGGTAGTTTATTGTATAGTGAAGGCTTATCAATGTCTGGCACCTCTTCTGCCTATATTCTGAAATCTTTGCTCTCTGGCCAGTCCATAATTATTTCCAAAATTTCTGGATGACTGGGGTCCCCTATTCAAACTCATTGTGTGATCAGTGTAACCCACTTATTCCACATAGCATCGATTGCATGATACGTGCAGAGAGAACCCTCCATTTGAACATCCAGCCCAGCACAGGTAGTTGGGGGTACCAGAAAGAGCTGTGGATCAGTACCAATCACTTCTGAAGCAGCTTGAGCCCCTTCATATGCTGCCAATTTCTTTCTCAGTTGGAGTATAGCAGCTCTACTTTTCTGTATCCCCACTTCCAAAAGCTTAGGGATTAACCTTGAGTGTCCCCTGGTATTTTCTGCCAGAGGCTCCAGGTAGGGCTGTTCTCCCCAGCTTTAGTATAGAGGATATTTTTATGTCTTGCTCTGGTCCAACTGGCCTGAAGCACACTGCATAAGCTGTTTACTGTATCATTTGTTCAAAAAGGCTTGTTATTGCTAAGGCCCCCACTTGAAACCATTCTCCTTCTGGGCTGACAATCAGACTGTAATCTGGAATGTGCATTCCCCAGAAGTCCACAACACCTAAACCAGCTTGTGTTTGTTTCTTGTTCAATGGTGGAGGGATTGCTGTTACCTTGTCAATTACATCTATTGAGATCTGATGATGTCCATCTTGCCATTTTTTTTCCAAAAAACCCCTAGATCTCCTGTGCAGATCTCATGACCTTACTTTGCTTTATGGGAAAACCATCTTTGAGAAGAATTTGGACTATTTTCTTCCCCTCATCAAAAAAGACTTCCGCTCTGTTGCCTCACAGAATGGTATCATCAATGAATTACAGGTGTTCCACTACTTCTCCGTGTTCCAATCCAGCCTGGATTAGTCCATGGTGGACAGTAAGGCTGTGTTTCCACCCCTGGGGCAGTTAGTTCCAGGTATACTGGACACCCCTCCAGGTGAAAGCAAACTGTGGCCTGCCCTCTGTTGCTAAAGGAATGGAGAAAAATGGTTTAACAACGTTGATAGTGTCACCGCTTTTCTGCCTTGGACTCCAGTTTTTGTTGAAGTTCCAGCATGTCCGGCACACAAGCAGTACTTGGTGTCAGTGTGTTTTCCGTCAGGCCGTGATAGTATATTGTTAGTCTCTGCTTTCCATTTGATTTTCATGCTGGCTGTATGGGACCGTTAAGGAATGAGTAGGTCCTGTCCTGCTGATCACTTCCTGGCTCCAGTCAATGAATCGGTTTATAGATGGGAATCATGGAGTCTTGTGTTAAGACAGTGTTAGTCAAGGAAGGTGAGACTTCTCTGGACTAGGAAGAAGCTCCTTCCTCCAAATTATTTCAACTTTGAAATTAAGAGGTTCTCAGGCAAAATGTAGAAAAAGGAACAACAAATCTTTACTAAATATATATAGAACAACACAGAACACAACAGCAACAATCCAACCCTAAGAGAAATTGTCACCTCAAAAATATTTCTCACCCTTTCAGTGTAGTCACAACCGCAGCCAGCAGGCGGTGTTGGCATGGTTTGGGAGACAAAGCAGCAGCCGAGGATGTGGCACCGAGTCCTGTGAGGACCATGTGCGGGCACAGCGGTGGCAGAGACAGTGGGCGGGATGGTCAGGGGACCAGTTCTGGCTCCGCTGCACTGTGTAGGTGCCAAGCGTGCAATAGAGAGCTTCCCCACCATGGTGTCAACTCCAATAAATGCAGGATAGGTTCTGATGGCTCAGCAGAGGATGGGGGATGTGAGACAGAGCAGCTTCAGGCAGCGGGAGTAGTTCGGGGTTGCCCCTTTGGGTGCTGGGGGTGCCGCCAGGGTGGTGCTGACACGGACAGTCAGCAGCAACAGGAGCGTGGGACTGGCAGGCGATGGCAGCAGCCAGGCCTCCTCACAGCGAGCGTTCCCCGAGCAAGAGATACACGAAGTCCTGGGCTAGGATCTTTTCTACCTAAACTGAGAGATTTCGCTTGAAAAGGACTTTCCCTTTTCCTCTGTCCTCACTTAGCTGGTGCGTGTTCCAGCCGAGGCCCAGCACAAGCCTCCTCCTCCACACACGGTACAGCCCCACTGCTAGCAACAGCTCCCCATTCCCCAGGGCACCCGTTTGAGCTGTAAGGGAAAGTTACTAACTCGGAATTCAAAGGGCTATCAAGATACTGAGCCAGAACAATCAAGTCCTTCCCTTCGCGCTTCTGAAGGGACCCTGTGTCAGGCAGGCAGACGAACCTGGCTTTAGTGAGTTGCTGTGCTTTGCTTCTTTCCCCTGCCCTCACAAAGCTGTGAGTGGAGGTGAAAACAAAATTAACCAGAAATTAATGCTATAGCAAGGTTTCTTGGAAGAACCCCCATTTGTGATTGTTTTCCCTTGAAATTTACATACTTATGCCTCACATGTCGATGCTGACTTTCCATCCTAGTTCCTCATGCCCTCTACATGGTCACACAGATAAAACCGTGGGGTGACCCATGGTGTGTACCCACTATATCCTTTCTCTTAAGAAGAGAAATGCTTACTGCTTGTCTTGATTGAAAGACAGTATCTGCCAGGAAAGCGGGACGTCCTTGAATAGAAAACTCCTCCCTCCAAATTGCTGTAAATTTGAAAATCTTTTAGACTTTCAATTAAAATGTAGAAAAATGGAGAACAGAAGAGAACAAGACAATAACCAAACAATATACTGAAACATAACCAAACAATAACAAAAAAAAAATCACCCAAAATCACTCTTCCTTCAGGGAAAGTGAAAGCTGGACTGTCTTCTTCCACAGCCAGGATGAGGGAGGGAGAGAGACTTTCTTTCTATTATCAGAGTTAGCCGCTCAATTCATCTGTTGTTTATCTCTCTCCATCTTTCCAGGCTCTGTCCAAGCTTGAGCCACATAGGTTGAGTGCACCCGACTTCATCTGAATCTTTGAATAACTGCTTTTTGCCCAAGTCTGCATAAATCACCTCCAAATTCCCTCAGGTACTGGATACCTTTCTCCTTGGTGGTCTTCTTGCCTGGTTTACATCTAACATCTTCCTTGAAGGGATAACTTCCACTAACAAGACCTGTTTTCCAAGTCTGAGTGCCCCCCTTTTCCAATTACTTTGTCAATGTCCCCTTCCCTAGAAAACGGACCCAGCTGCTTGGCTTCCCTAGCCTTTAATTCCAGGCTACTGGCCCTGTTATCCCAGCAGCCAGGTGGAAATCTGCTCACCTGGTTGACAGGTGAAATCCTTTTGCCAATTCTGCAGCTCACTCAGCGATAAGGGTGATTGGAGGGCTCTCCCTCATTTAAGAGTTCTAACTCTTCCTCCTCCTTAGGCAGTGGTCACCTATCTTCCTCCTCCTCTTCTTATGATGTCTGCCTCATCCACCTCATCCACCTCATCCACCTCATCCACCTCATCCACCTCATCCACCTCATCCACCTCATCCACCTCATCCACCTCATCCACCTCATCCTCCTCCTCCACCTCATCCACCTCATCCACCTCATCCTCCTACTCCCTTTTAGAGGTTGCTCCTTCATCTCTTATTAAATAAGCTGACTTTTGCTTCCAGTATTTCTTCTTGCATACAGGAGCAACTGATACAAGCACAGGCTGGCTCTCTGGTTCACCCATGAGGCCCGTTGCTTTGTTGTCTGACCCAGAGACCTCCTCTCCCCAACACCAGAACCGAGCACTGATGAGCAAGGCTTGGTCAGCCTGGGCCAGGCTCCAGCGCATCGCAGTGATCTGGGTCTCTCTGGAACTGCCAGGTGACAGCTTGCCTTGTCCAAATATTTCACTAGTTTTTTTCGGGATTCTGCACTTGCTCAGAGATGTTCCGAAGAACTGGAGGTGCCCACCGTGGTAGGCACTTGCCCGTGTTATCCCACACATCCTGCCACTAATAACCATCCAACCTTGGGGCAGGTCTCTGGGTAGTGTTCTTACTTAGTGGTGTAAACTTAAACAAGACCTGAAACATATTCATGCATCATAGCAACATGAACATGCTAGATATTGAGACTTCCCAAGAGCTGTTGTAACTTCCCTGGAGGAGAAGGGGGGGATGGAAGAGGGGGGCATCTGCCCCACAGATGGGCTTTCCAAGGAGATGAGGCAGATAGTGTAATTATGAGATTTTTTCTAACAGGCAACTCCCACCATGCAGACACAGTGGTGATGTTGGGTGCATGCACCACTGCAGTCCTGCCAGCAGGAGTTTTATCATATCATAAACCTGCATTAGAAAGTACAACAGCAGTATAACCTTAACCCAGAGCTAAAAAATTGTACAACAGAAAATGTGCACAGCAAGTAAGATGCTACACAATGCAATGCTGGGAACACACACAACAACGCCGAGATCAAATAAAACAAAGCTGCAACGACAAACTATTAAACCAATACAATGAATTGTTTCTACCAAATTTGTTTCAACATACTGCTGTCAGATCTCTTATTATTTCAACACTTCATGCCCTGTGAGTTGGACACCAAAAGGGGCTGCGGTGGTTTAACCCAGCAGGCAGCTAAATACCACACAAGCCATTTGCTTACTGACCTGTCACCACCCCAGGGTGAGGAAGAGCAATGGAGAAAAAAAGGTAAAATTCACCTGTTAAGATAAAGACAGTTTAATAGGTCAGAAAAAGAAGGAAAATAAAAATAACTATTATAGGATAATTAGAATATACAAAACAAGTGCTGCACAATGCAGCTGTCTCCCCTCAGCCTCCTCACCAGTGATGTGGTGTGGAGAAGTCCTTGTCTTCCTGCTTAGTACTTCACACTTCTTAGTAACAACTTAACCTCAGTGTGTTATCAAAAATATTCCTGTCTTGAATCTAAAACACAGCATTATACTATTTGCCAGGATGAAAATTAACTCTATCCCAGCCAAAATAAAGACAATCATATATTAAAAGGAAAAGCCTAGATCATGCCATTTAGAAGCATTCCTGCATATTTCAGTCTGCCTGGGTAATAGCCAAAGACTTGAGATTTAAAACTTTTACATTACTTTGTCATTAAATATATCTTTTATTTAAGTCTTTCTACTGACTTTATATACTACTAGTGTCCAGGAGTTAATAAACTAAAATGAACTTTTCCTAAAAAAAACACAGGTAAAATATAGAACTGTCTTTACATAGTGTACAAATTGCAGATAAAAGCAATAGCTGCTTGATATTAAGAAAACTCTGGTCAGAAAAAAAAATAACAAGTCAATGTCATTGTTTTTAAATGAATTTTATTATTTCAGTGAAGTACATAAAAATGTAATTCACTTCTTTAAAAGTGCAAAGCTCACTAAAAAAAATTAGTCAATATAAATAGAGAGGACTCACCAATAGGTGAGCAAATGGTTAGGATTGTACATACATAGATAGAAAAAGCCAACTGAACATTCTGAATTTAATAATGAAAGACCTAGTTACTATCTGGGTTTCATGGGCGAAGAAATGTAGCATATCCACTTTAACAAGTTCACTCATGTCACAAGCAATCCAAATAATGCCACTGATGCAATGCTTGCAATGCCCATTTGATAGCTGGGTAAATGTTTAAACAGTTACTTGGAGCTCCTTCCAACAAAATCTACACTCGTACTTTGGATACGTCTATATTACTGTAAATCCAGTACCTGCACATAATCAACCTTGTAAGAATGACAGATAGTGAGAACAATATTGATGACATAAAATGTGAGAATAGAACCTGTAAGTATATTCAGGCATTGCAGAGAACTACTAGTTAAAAACTTGCATGCAGTTCCAGGAAAGGAAAGCTTCTGTGGCATGTTATAGAAACAGACATTTANATCCTGCCACTAATAACCATCCAACCTTGGGGCAGGTCTCTGGGTAGTGTTCTTACTTAGTGGTGTAAACTTAAACAAGACCTGAAACATATTCATGCATCATAGCAACATGAACATGCTAGATATTGAGACTTCCCAAGAGCTGTTGTAACTTCCCTGGAGGAGAAGGGGGGGATGGAAGAGGGGGGCATCTGCCCCACAGATGGGCTTTCCAAGGAGATGAGGCAGATAGTGTAATTATGAGATTTTTTCTAACAGGCAACTCCCACCATGCAGACACAGTGGTGATGTTGGGTGCATGCACCACTGCAGTCCTGCCAGCAGGAGTTTTATCATATCATAAACCTGCATTAGAAAGTACAACAGCAGTATAACCTTAACCCAGAGCTAAAAAATTGTACAACAGAAAATGTGCACAGCAAGTAAGATGCTACACAATGCAATGCTGGGAACACACACAACAACGCCGAGATCAAATAAAACAAAGCTGCAACGACAAACTATTAAACCAATACAATGAATTGTTTCTACCAAATTTGTTTCAACATACTGCTGTCAGATCTCTTATTATTTCAACACTTCATGCCCTGTGAGTTGGACACCAAAAGGGGCTGCGGTGGTTTAACCCAGCAGGCAGCTAAATACCACACAAGCCATTTGCTTACTGACCTGTCACCACCCCAGGGTGAGGAAGAGCAATGGAGAAAAAAAGGTAAAATTCACCTGTTAAGATAAAGACAGTTTAATAGGTCAGAAAAAGAAGGAAAATAAAAATAACTATTATAGGATAATTAGAATATACAAAACAAGTGCTGCACAATGCAGCTGTCTCCCCTCAGCCTCCTCACCAGTGATGTGGTGTGGAGAAGTCCTTGTCTTCCTGCTTAGTACTTCACACTTCTTAGTAACAACTTAACCTCAGTGTGTTATCAAAAATATTCCTGTCTTGAATCTAAAACACAGCATTATACTATTTGCCAGGATGAAAATTAACTCTATCCCAGCCAAAATAAAGACAATCATATATTAAAAGGAAAAGCCTAGATCATGCCATTTAGAAGCATTCCTGCATATTTCAGTCTGCCTGGGTAATAGCCAAAGACTTGAGATTTAAAACTTTTACATTACTTTGTCATTAAATATATCTTTTATTTAAGTCTTTCTACTGACTTTATATACTACTAGTGTCCAGGAGTTAATAAACTAAAATGAACTTTTCCTAAAAAAAACACAGGTAAAATATAGAACTGTCTTTACATAGTGTACAAATTGCAGATAAAAGCAATAGCTGCTTGATATTAAGAAAACTCTGGTCAGAAAAAAAAATAACAAGTCAATGTCATTGTTTTTAAATGAATTTTATTATTTCAGTGAAGTACATAAAAATGTAATTCACTTCTTTAAAAGTGCAAAGCTCACTAAAAAAAATTAGTCAATATAAATAGAGAGGACTCACCAATAGGTGAGCAAATGGTTAGGATTGTACATACATAGATAGAAAAAGCCAACTGAACATTCTGAATTTAATAATGAAAGACCTAGTTACTATCTGGGTTTCATGGGCGAAGAAATGTAGCATATCCACTTTAACAAGTTCACTCATGTCACAAGCAATCCAAATAATGCCACTGATGCAATGCTTGCAATGCCCATTTGATAGCTGGGTAAATGTTTAAACAGTTACTTGGAGCTCCTTCCAACAAAATCTACACTCGTACTTTGGATACGTCTATATTACTGTAAATCCAGTACCTGCACATAATCAACCTTGTAAGAATGACAGATAGTGAGAACAATATTGATGACATAAAATGTGAGAATAGAACCTGTAAGTATATTCAGGCATTGCAGAGAACTACTAGTTAAAAACTTGCATGCAGTTCCAGGAAAGGAAAGCTTCTGTGGCATGTTATAGAAACAGACATTTAAGTTTGTTCTTACTGTTTCCAACACTCCTAGAATTCCAGGACCAGTTAGGGCCGTTAGAATGTTGATATAAATGAGAGTATATGGAGATCTAGAAGATTAGATCCACGTCACACTTTTCTTTTATTCAGAGGTTTGGCTTCCTGCCTTATGTTCAGGCAATAAATTGGCTGTAACACAGCTCCTTCTAGCATTCTGTTGAGTAGAAGTATCCCAGCAGAGACAGTAACAGACAAAATAAGGTAAGAAAGAGTAAAAGATTACAAGAGCATTAAATAGGCTTCAATTTAGGGTTATATTATCAGACTGCTTGTTTAGATTCTATGAAATAGTGATTTTTTTCAGTTGACTTTAAAGTTTTTTTCTGAAATCTCTTTCTTCATCTAGTTTGTCTGGTTTTGTATTTTCCTATATCTAGTTTCAAGTATATATTTTGTGAAGTCTGATTTGAAAGAGACTGTAACCTCATTATTCGTTAGCTATAGGATGCCAAAAGTTCTTTTTAATCCACTTTTAAATTGGAACAAACTTGGAGGAGTTACTTATGATCTTTGCTGGTAGAACTGACAGCTGCAACCCAATACCCTCAACAAAAACATTTCTGATCCTTTAATGACCTTAGAAATCTTGTTATGAATGTACTATTACAGTATGAGACACTATTTTGAACATACCACCATGTTAATGAACTCCAACATTTTAAATGTTGTTTTCACATACTGAATTTGATTTAATTTTAGATCAAATGTGTCTTGGGATTAAGTGAAAGAGAGAATGATGGGCAGAACAAACAAGATAACTAAGGAGGCAAGAGAGGCTATGTAACAGATTTTCTTTGCTGCTTTCATATAAATGAATTTATATGGTCTGTGTAATAGGAAAAAAATTCAAATTCCTTCTGCTTTTAGGGTGATCTTGTTGTCATTGGCCACAAATGTACTCATTTATATCTGGTTTCAGCAGTTTAAAGATTTTTAACTAATTTGTACTTAGCTTAAATGCAAAATGAAACAAAACAGATTCGAATTTCCAAAATAGTGGTTGACAGGTCTGCAGCCAAAAACAGCATCCAGATTTTCCTAGTTCTGTTCAAGCAGTGTATGCCTTATAGAAGAGAGAAAAGAACTGAATAAAAGGGGTATGAAATACATTAAAGAAATCAATATAGGGAGATACACACAGCATTAAAAACTATGACTAAGAAAGACAAAAGTGGTAGTGTGTAACATCTATGGATATATATCATGAGGAGAAGGGTTTTCTGAAATAAGAATATTTATATGTCATTCAATCTTCAGGAATTTGTGAGGCAATTCAAGCTGGGGAAGCTTCTGTTATTTATTACAGAGAGCTTTCATTGTTCTGGAGAGCTAACAGAAGTGAAGTTCTACCATAGATTTTTTCTGGTTTTTACTTGTTTAAACAAGCCAAAATAATTAAACTTCAGTATAGTTCTTCAAAACTTCAAAGTCCATCATTCACCACAGAAAGTTTCCTAAGAATTTATCTACTTCCTAAATATGCTTCTGAAAATGTCTTTGAACTCTCCTGCCCTCTTCAGGAATTCTTCAGAGTCTTGACCTATGATCATTCTCTCTCTTTTCTTACAGTGATGTATGTAAGTAACACAGGTGCAATACTCTGAATGTAGATTAAAAATCAGGAATTAGAATGTTCAGAACTTCTGATCAAGAGCAGCTAAACTAGAATTTCAATTATGTTTTCAGTAGGATTCTTAAGTAAGGATTGAAATGTTTGGTTTTGAGTGTCATAGATTAGCAAAGTCGTAACACTTTGTTAATGCTGATCTTGTAGAACACTAATACCTCTCAAGATCCACAAGCTGGTAATATTGGTCACTTACACCCCAGAGCCTTATTCAGGTAGATGGTTTCATAGACCAGGTCCCAGTTATGGCTTAGTGAAAAAAAAACCACAGTGTTTTCTTCTGGTTAGAATACAAAGCAATTTCAGAAAGATGAGGAAGACCCGGCCTTTTGTTTCTAACTCTGTCTGCAAGTTATCAAACATTTGAAAAACGGGACATCTTTACTAGAAGAGCAAGTTAATTCCTTACAAGAAATGTTTCACTTTTCAGTGACCTAACTGAATGTTTTTATAACTAAAGAGTCCAAGAGAGTGAAAAAGAGCCTTAGTTATCCTTTATAGTTTAGTAACAAAAGAATTGCCAGGGACAGAAATCCTTCAGTCCTACTATTCCATGTCAATATTTAATATGAAACTTTGCACAAAGGAACTAAACCAAACCAAAAAAGCAGAAGTGCACTTGCCTTCCCTGGGTGAATTCACAAGTCACTACACTTGTGTCAGAGCCATGATCTCTCTGGCATAATAGGTATTTAGTTTTTCTGTGCAGAGCTGCACAGGGCTAAAAATACCCATCTTCACCTGGTTCATTCACCAGGATACCAGACTGAAGTTGATTGTTTTCTTTGGTGTGCACTTGCCATAAACAGTTGACTTCAGGAGAGTCTGTAGACTTCAAAATTTCAGTTTCCCTTTCCTCAAGCCAAAGTAAGGTCCTTAAGTTTTCAGAAACACAGTAATTTAACTTGCAACAGCAGGGTATCTTATTAGCTGCCAGAGCAGTTCCTCAGTCGATGTAGTTCCCATTCTTAGACATCTAACTTGCCTTCAGATATCTAATCTAACTGATATTCCTTAATAATTTTAATATGCTTCTCAAATTTCCAGTTGTAGTGCTCATTCCTGAGCCAAGGTTTCCTGACCCATGGTTTAAGATTGCAATACAGATGCATGTTTTTACTGAGAGTCAGATTATGCTGTGTCGAAGTTAGTATCATATTCAATCACTTTTAAATGCTTTGAAAATTGTCTTAGACTGTATTCTGAAGGACAAAATGAATGCAATTTTTCAATCCATCTGGCAAAGCATAGCCAGCTTCCTATGGTTGACAAACATAAAGAAATTGAAGTCACATAAACTGCTTTTATCTTATCTAAGTGGAATTCTCTTCAAATATATTCCTTCAACACAACTGTGTTATCCATGATAATATGCATCTTTGGAAGTGTAGGTAGTTAACTTATTTAACATTTATCACTGGAAACACACTGGTTTTACACAGGCTTGGGTATGCAATCAGTCAAATATTTATTGAGTTTATCTCTTTCCTTTAGTTGTTATTTGTCAAAATTATATGTACAAACTAATTTCTCAGCAGAAACGTGAAGTCTTGTGAGAAATTCTAACTCCTGCTTTAGGACTGGAAAAGAAAGTCTGCTGAAGCTGTCAGATTTTCTTGAGTGCTTCTGCAATGCTGCTCCGCTCCGGCAATAAAAAGCCATGTGAAGGAAGGGGCTCTGTTAAGAAGAAATCTCTGCTTAGAAATATGAAAACAGCTCCTGGAAAGTCAGGTAACTCTTGCCTGAGTGACGAGTATGTTTGTAACCTTGGAAAGATTATTCCAATCTAAGGGAGAATCCAATGAAATTAAGTATCTGGAACATCTTATCTATAATACTGTCAAAAAATAAAAATACTTAGTGGAACGAAATTACGAGTGCTGCATTTAAAATAAACAGAACACAAATACATCTTAAAATACTGACATTAGATTTTTCATACCACTGAATTCAGACCAGCAATTTCTAAAGTACATCTGTACCCCCCTGGGAAAGAGTGAATGACATAAGCAGGCTTGCCAAACATTTTAGTTTAGGCACAGTACTTGTTCTTACAATTCTCGTTAGAAGTAGAATTCCTACGATATAGCTACTACAATAAAATAATTTTTAAAAAGTTTGCATTGATTATTGTAGTCGTTGTCCTCTTCTTTGTTAGAACAGCTTGTCTTTTTTTTCTGCAAGCCTGATAGCCAGGTGCCTTTGCAGAGAAGGCCTTTGCCCAGTCATAAATCACTATGCATGTGCTGAAGGTCCAATACGGAATGTGTTAGGCCTGGCAGTTCTGAAGGGTGTGACTCAGGTTGTCAGAATGCGCATCATACTTCTCTGTTATTGTGTGTGCAGAGTTTCTGCTCAGCCTAAACAAGGTAGAAAGGAAGCTTATTGTAAACAACACTATTTTTCTGAACGTATTTGCTTAAATACAGATGTTTCAGGAAGGAATGCCAATGTAAAATAAGCGAGAACATTTTTGGTGAAGTCAAGCATTCCTAGACCATTATGTCACTGTTGATGCATTTTGTGTATCCTGTTGTTTTACTTGCCTAATTTTTCTGGCAAAGAAAGGACTTTTTATCTTGTAGCATCCTCTGTAGGTCTGTGTGATCTCAGAAGTATCTTTACTGATTTCAAAGTAACAAACCTTTTACAGTAAAACAGTGTTCAGCTGAACATAATTAAAATTGTGCCTAATAGTTTTATTCTGCAGCTGTCTAACATCCAAGCATCTGGACCTACATCCTTTTGACACCCAGAATAGCATAGTTGTTTACACTCAGTAGCAATAGGGAACAATTTCCCTCCTGGCAGATTTTACCTAAAAAGATCTGGATTTTTTCAGCAAGAGGTGTTTGGTCCCCAAAATAAATGCTGCTATTTTAGGTAGCCATATGCACTCTAACCCGAAACTCTTGTTTATATACAAATCCAATTTTCAAAGTAGGAAGTTGGGAAACAGGCAAGTACCTACCCATGAAATAAAGGAAACTAGTATAGAAACAATATACTGCAGAGAAACATTCTCTACTTCACCTCTTCTTTTCTTCAGAATGAAGACTTATAAGTTCGTTTTTCACATGTCTCTCCATTTAAAGTCTTCTGTGCACAGCCTTACTCTGGCTCAGGCTTCCCACAGGACTCTATCCCCTACTGTAAGTTTACTCGTTCACCAGCCAACCACTAATGTAGCCCCACTCTCTCATGTTCAGATTCATGCTGTCTCTGTTATCCTTTTTGAATATAGTGATGTGCAGTTTCTCCACAATCCCTCTTTCTCACAATAGGTCTCAGGCTCTTGAGTTGCAAGCCATTTTTTCAAGGTCAAGTTTTCACACAATTTAGCTCTCTGAAAAGCTCAGCACACATATTTTCTTCTCGCTGAGATAATCTTCTAAGCAGACAAATACTTACTTTCCTTCTTCACACCACCATCAAGCCCCCCCAAACAGCTGCTTAAGCCCACTGTATAATTTCATATACATAAATAATCAAGTAATGGTTGCTAGAAAAATACACTTGATTTTTTATTTTGGAATTTCACCATTTCTCTGTTGCTAGTAAAATTAATTACAACTCATTTTTGTTTAGCGTTTAGCCTGCGAAAAACAGTGAAGTGTTATATACTAACTGAAGATTCAAAAACAGTGCATTTTGGCATAGATGAAGATGGTCATCATGAAATATCAACCAAGGATTCACAATCTCATGAAGGTAGTGCTTTATATACCAAAACTCACCAACTATATGTGTAGTTTTCAGGTCATTTTTGAATGTGCATCACATGTACTGTGTCCTGTTCTGGGCACCTCACTGCAAGAAACACATTGAGGTGCCAGAGTGTGTCCAGAGAAGGGCAACAGAGCTGGTGAAGTGTCTGGAGTGCAAGTCACATGAGGAGCAGCTGAGGGAATTGGGGTTGTTTAGCCTGGAGAAAAGGAGGCTCAAGGGTGACCTTATTGCTCTCTATGATTACCTCAAGGAGGGATTTAGTTGTGTAAATATGGTGATTAAGAACATGGTGGACTTGGCAGTGTTAGATCAGTGTTTGAATTCAATGACCGTAAAGATCTTTTCCAACCTAGAAAATTCTATGATTCTATGTTTTCTCTAGAGATAGCATTACATTATGTGTTACAGACATAACATTACACAGCATCTTTATGAGTATTGATAGCAATACAAGAGAACTTTTATCCCAGTTTACAGTAAGTATGTAATAAACTTAAATGATAAGAAGATTATGTTGTTCAGGCTCATTCAATTTCATGGAAAGTCTTGAAATTTAGCTCTAAAGAGAAAGAAAGCAAAAATAATTGTCAGAGACAAGGGCAAAAGGGAGAAAAATAAAGCATATTTTGGATTTTATAGGATTATTTTATTTTTCATGGAACTCTTCTTATGTCTCAAGTAGGCCTTCTCTATTTGACACCAAAAATGTTATCATAACTAACGTCATGGAAGTATCTGTTAAAGGGTATTCTTTTAGTAGAGAAAAGTCAAATAATATCAAATGCAATTATTATAGAATGATATACTTTCCACAGATGTGAAAATAGGGGGAAAAAATCTAATAAACCATATTACTAACCAAAATACAGGAAAGATTTGAAATCTATATATTAACTATTGAATTAATTAAACTTAATTTCTTACAAGACCTCAGCTTTTACAGGAATGAGAAGTTTATTACATATGCTTCAGATGAAGAAATACATCACTCGTTTGCTGTATTTATAAACTAAACTTATTTTTATTCTATTAAATTGTAAATAATGACAACTGTACTGATAAGGTATTTAAGTGTGATTTGTATCTATTTAAGTATCTTCTTCTTGATAACTCCAAAGAATTTTGAGGTAAATCATACAATTAATATTGTTAATTTATGAACAGAACGCAAACCTGTATGGGTGTACAATAGAAGCAGTTTGTGGATAGATACATAGTTTGACAATTCTGATAAATAAGATATTTCTAGATAGGGGGAGAAAAAGGAAATTCTATGTAATATTTTATATATAAACACAAGCACGACAATTGCATATTCATGATGATACAGTTAAGACAACATAATATTAGGAACCAGCTGTAACCCAGATATTTGTAGCTTTGACCTGAAGTGGGTGATGCCTTCCCCAGCTGACTGGCTGGGTGATTCAGGCCAATGTTAGAGAAGCCAGAAACCACCTGCTATTGTTACCTGTTACCTCCCAATCTTGTACATTTCATATTAGGGTCCTCACTTCTGCACCCAAAGCACTTTCATGCTCCTCTTTAGTAGAATTTTAGGCCTTACATCTGATTACCAATCTCTAGTTTCTCAGGTGCATTCTCTTTTGCAGAAGACAATTAATCAATCCATCAATATATTTACTACACTCAGAATTCAGGGTGCCTGCTTACAAGTCTAACTGAATAGCCTTCCAGGGTTAAATGAAGAGACCTGCAAGTACTGAAGCCTGATGCCTATTGCTATTACATGCTCTTTCACTTAGTTTTAAAACAATTTTTTAAATTGCCTATAATGGTTTAAAATATCAAGAATGCATATCCTTAGTTCCCCATATTAATGAAATACCTTTTATTTTAGATATTGCATGGTTAAGCGTGTTCACGAAGACTGAACGAGGAGTGGGAATAAAAGGTATCCTTCTTTGTGTTAAGGTGTGGTTTTGGAGATGTGTTTTAGAGTAGGAAAAGAAGTTAGTAATGTTTTATACACAGACTTGGCATTAGAAGTAAAATATTGTACCAGATTTTTCACTTAGCTCAGGCTACTTGTCAATTCTAAAAATGAAGGAGACTTTCTGTGTTCCATAGGAAGAAATCTTTTAAGTCTCAAAATTTGCCTCAGAAAATTAGAAGTAGTGGCTTGGACTGAACACAAATGTATATGAGGGAATATATTGTATACAAACTGGAATATCCAATTTTTTATAGAAAACTGTGGCTGCTCTATTGCTGGCGTATGGGTCTTAACTAGCAAAGATCTCTTGTAGCAAAAGAGGAAAAACAAAAATAAATGAATATGAAGAAAGAAGAGGCCCACTTTTGGAACTTTTATGTTGTATGGATAAGAAACAATTGGGAAAATAAAAGATATATTATTTCCATGTATTACAGTAGGCAAAAAATGCATTCTTGTTCCAGCTATTAAAGGCTGCTAATCAATGAGAACAAACAACCATCTGATCCAGTACTGCACCTTGAAAAAAGACCAAAAGAGGACTTCTAGGGAACAGTATAAAATATTAATATCCTCCCAACTCCTAACACCTTGCTTTTTAGGGATATCTCAAGCAAGAAGCTATTGAATTTAATTAATTTCAAGGCATTTTCTTTGCATGGATCTTAAAATTGCCCCTTAGACTCTGATAAGGTTTTAGTAACCAGAGAGACTAGGTAATTAATTCAAGTGCCATCAGAGAGTGGAAGTATCGTGTACGAAATCATGGAAAGGTGGTTTCTCACTTTCTTTGCCATTCTCTGACTGTCTGGTAGACCACTTGTTACTTCTTGCAGAGGTGATGGAAAAAGCTGGACTCCTTTGCATTTACTCAGACTAAACAATGTATAAGCAAGTCATAATAAACTCTATAGATGGAGAAAGCCAAGGATAGTTAGGATGTAACTCATGTTGTTGTATGTTCCTATTCAACTGAGTGGGCTCTACAATACCTCTTTTGTTAGAACACTCTTGGCTTGGATAAGAAATCTCTCTTGTCTATTGATGTGTTTCTACAAGCTACAGCTGAAATTGCTGCTGAGGCAATTTAAACTGATGTCACAAAAACCAACAAAATGTCAAAATTGTAGACCTATAGTCTACTATATTTATCTGAATACACATGTAAAGTAAGTAGCACATACTCGGCTTAGGCTGGAGAATTTGCCTTAATTTTTAACAAGGATTTTTATGCTATGTTCATGCTGTAGCTGTCAGAAAAAAATCTTTCAGAAGACTAACACAAAAGCATTACTTTAGGGAATGTTAGGACAGCTAAAATCAAGGTCAGGATTAGATAAGCTAAAATTAGTCAAGTTGGATGAATATGTTCTGCTGATTCAGAATATCCTTCAGAGGCTAATAAATACCTTTGGTAATATGGAAAAAGCCTCCCCTCCTTAACTGCAACTGTTAATGCATAATTACCTAAGCTCTATAAAATTTGTATTCAATTGCTGCAGTGATGAACATATAGATCAACTGCTACTTTCTTTTATAATATTTATCTTAAAAGGTACACGTCAGATACTTCAAAAGCTCAAGTGGTATTATTTGAAGTAAATTTGCAAGTCAATCTTATATGTATGGCATCAGTGGATAGTCATTGATATAGTGGGTTCACTATAGGTAATAGTTTGAAACAGGTAATGCTCTTGTATGCTGTATGAGTTGGGAAAGGGTACCTTAGTTTGTTTACTTTTTGCAGAAATCTTGAAGTACCAGAAGTAGTGAACATCATCAGATTATGAAGCTGAATGTCCCATATTATTGATATAGTCTTACTTTCTGCAGCTGAAAATACAGTATTCTCTCAAAAACAGTTAATCCAGTGCACCTCCAATTATGATAGTATAAGGACTTTGATCTAGAAAGCATGTAGAAAATAAAGGGGAAAAAATCTTATGTCTTTCATATACAGTCAGGTATATATCATAAACATGAATATTATGCAAGAGAATGGTATCAAGAGTGATTATATTTATTTCTATTCCTATGCCTATCAATGTAAAGTAAACCTGAATGTTTTCTCTTTGTAAAGTATATCCACCTATCCTCCATTTTATAAAGTGATACTTATGTTATAATATTCTTCTCTATGTAAAACAGATTCTAAAAATTTGGTGAGTCTCAGTCAGAGATCAAAGCTTAATGAATTTGTCCTATTGTGCAAGGGTAAGAAGCACCTCTCTCTGAAGGTAAGAAGTTATTTACTTCCATTGTAACTTGTGGGTGCTCTTTCTTACTGTAGGACAATTTCCCTTACAGGCCTTTTCAAATTCACTTTACACTTTTCCGCATTTCACAATTTACTACTTTCCACATTTAACAACTTCTGACTACTTCCCTTTATTCTGTCTGGGGAAATACTCAGAGAAGGTTATCACAAAAATATTTGGGTTAGGTAGTGTGCTACTGTCACTAGAAGACACTTGAGGATGTTGGGGTCCAGTCTCTGTGGAGGAGGAGGGAACCTCTTGAACAGAAAGTACACAGGAATAACAGGGGAGGAAAAGGCAGGAATCTTGTCTTGAAAAGAGATGAGTTTAAAATGGGAATTATTTTCTCCTAATCAACCCACACTGCAGGATGAGGAATGTGATGAAAATAAAATATATTTGAACAGGCTATCCCGTTTTAAACATCTGTTGTCTGAGTGTCCTTATTTTCTCCACTTTTATGAAGGGTTTTTTTAATGGCAAGAAGACAAGGATAGTCTTCCCTATTGAAGGGTTTTAATCATGATTAAAATCTATCTGAGGAAGAATATGTTGCAATTTCCCCTCTAAAACAGGGCAAAGGTTCAAGAAGACCTGTTTACACAGGTTATGTTGAGATAAAGAATGACCCTTCCTCTGATGCTGGCCATGCATGATGGTGTGAATCACCAAATGCTTCCTCAAAGAGTTTTGGGTGTTTCTCAGTTGTTTTTAACTCACAAGTGACTTTCCATAAAAACTGTTTCCTGAAACTGTCTGGGAAAATCTATGTTTTGAAATAAGTAAATTATATTTATGGTCTGTTATCCCACTGAGATTTTCCTTTCTGTCCTTAAAAAAGCGACTATTTTGAAAGTTTTTCTGGTTAAGAGATTACCTGTTCATAAATTCCACTGAATCAGGAAAAGAACAGAGTGTTGAGCTTTAACGGATTTCACTTCCCAATGACCTATTTTAAAGCTCCATGTCACACCAGAGTATGTTTCTTTTCACTGAAAGCAGTTCTCATCTGAAAATGATGCAAGACATATTTGGTGTCTCCCAAACATGTAAAAACCTTGGAGAGATCATGGACCTTTCCTTTCCCACTAGAATACAAATAATTTTCTTAATCTCAACAGGAATTCTGATATGGAACATGACAAGGATTCTTATTTATGATAAAGCTTTGGTGTGCTGGTACAACAAGGTTCAGTCTGGCTGTATTACAAAATAGAATCTGGGCATTAAACAGTCTGAAGGATGGTCTTCAGTATGTACTTTCAGCCTAATTCATTTTGCATTGCAAATGGTAACAGAAGAATATATGAATGGAAGTGTCTCAAGAACTTATCAACTTACTCACTTTGGATAATTTGAATACAATAATTAATGAACTTTATAAAAAAGATAGTTTTCTTTAGAACTAATGCCACATTTGATGAACTAAAAAAGCAAAATATGAAAAAAATTAACAAATTACATTAAATTAATTAAATTAAAAAATTAACAAATCTGGTTGGTTGTAAACACAGGTCTTAAAAGCACGCTGTTCAGAGACAGATTATCCTTCAGTGGAAAGATGCAACATAAAAACATGCAGCCATGAAGATCCTGACATCAAACAGGTATACAATCATGATAATAAAAATAAAGTATGTGATTGTATGTATGCAAACGCAGTTGTATAAAAAGGGCAGCTAAATGCATCCTGCTGTTGCTCATTAAGTGACAAATTGTTTACTTTCCCTTACTTTTAGTATTTTCTTCAGAAAAACATTTTCTATATTTTTTGACTTGACTGGTACATATGAATACATCTCTCAGTCTACAGGCATTGTATCTCAATTAATATATGAAAGATGGTTATGTTTCCTGTATTATTATGCTTATGTAAAATGCAGGGATATCCAAAGTAGTTTTCATCTGGTCCAAATTCTTAGATAAGATGTAAAATCTAGATGTGTGTATTAGCAAATCTAGAAGGTTCACATTACAAAAGTTGGGACGTATTTAGGCGATAGTGAGTCCATCAGTCATAAACTTCTAGGAAGTAATAAAGCCATAAAAGTTACATATATAATTTATTTTAAAGAGGAAATCAAAAGTAAGCATTCCCTCTTGTACAGTCAGATTGCATTCTGTATCATTATAAGATTATAAACCAGGAGTGGCACACATTGTGGCTTGAAATACAGGTAGACAGTTCGTTTCTTAACATGTTTTTGTGATGAAAGCTTGATTTTGTTGGCTCTTCTCTAGATAGTAATGATAAAACATTGTGAGAACATGAAGGAAATTACTTTGGTTGCTCTATAAGATGCCTTAGTTAAACATTCTAACCTAAAAGAAATGCAAAACTAAGGAAATCTATCTAATAATTTTTTATTCACATTGTAGCCCTGTGGGTTTATTATTTAAAGGAACTGAAAAGACAATCTTTATAATTTCAGTAGGCAAAATTAGAGTTGTCTGGGTTCAGATGCTTTCAGAACTTCGTAATAGCAAATATGAAGCCTTGAAAATCTGAAATTCCCAGCCTGTTATTTCTAATATTGCTCCTAAACCTAACCTTTCTCCTAAATCAGAAAGGATTGATTTTGCAATTCTATTAAATTGAAGTTCTTCCGAAATGGTCTTCCAAAGGTGTGAGCTACACTTGTAAAAATTAATGAACACATCTCATGCATACTGGACCTTGAAAATCTAAGTGAGTCCTTTGGTTTAAGATAGGCTGAGTTATTACCTGCTACTAATACTCCTTGACTCTACACAGAAAGAGAAAGCAGCAAAGCTTAGGAAATTTAAAATACTAGTCTCCTCTTTGTATGATGTAAATGATCACAGTCATACTATATCCTTCTACAATATATTTCATGGGGGTTTTTTTTTGTTTTAATAAAAAGATATGCCTTTTTTTCTGTGAAGCTGTTCATAGGGAAAGAATTAGTGTCTTGATACCTGAAAGTTTTGTGAGACATCTGGAAAGAAGAGCTGTAACAGTTTTCTGTAGACATCAGTTCAGGTTTCTAATCATAATTAAAATGAAAAATTGATTTTGACAACCCACACTGCCTAACAAGACATACAGTGAAATTCTCATCATGGTTCTTGCTCATACCCTCAAACAGAAGAAGAAATGTTACTCATTTGTGTGAGAAGCAATCAGCAGCCTGCACTTGAACCATATCCAGCTGGGCCAAGAGGCAAAATCATACTTAAGTCTGAATCATGAGATTCTTAATAAACCTTCTAAAATGAGTGCACTGATCCGTAAATAATTTCTAGTGTAATGAATAGAGTCTCCATTGTCCTTAGGATGGAAAAGTGTAGTAGTGCACTGAGCTGGAGGAATATTTCTCATAGACAATGACAAAGCTGTGTGGGGCTGCAATGTGACATTTAATCTGGTAGATTGGAAAAGCAAATCCTAAGGATAGGCATTTTTTTTTTTTAATTTGAAGATTGCCAGTAGAATTACCAGAAATGTGAGAATCTGTGGATCCTGCTGTTATACCAGCAAAAGAACTGCATAAAGTTTTGTAAACGTGTATTTCTGTAACCAAGGCTTGTGGAGATACAGATCACAATCAGTACTAAGCAAAACATGTTTTATTAACAAGGTTGTTTTTATGACAAAAATGTAATAAAAACTTACTACAGAAATAATAGTTTATAATAACATCTGATTCTAAATCAGGAATGTAACACAGATGAAAAACAATATTTGTTGCAACACTATTACGTAAGAGTGGAAAACTGGAGAGTAGACACAGTCGCAGTCTCACACATCACACATAGTTGCAGTATCCCAGCTGGAGCAGCAGTGGAGAGGCCAAGGCCAGAGGTTCACTGAGATGCAGGCTTGCATCTAGTTATTACTGTGATTATTTTAAGTCTGTAGTAGAGCATGCTTATCATAATCAATAATATCATAGAAGCAAATGCAGTTAACCATACATGATGAATTAAGAGGTACAGAACAGTATCTCCTTTTAGATCCACCAAAAGGGTTTTCCCAGCTGTATCCTCATAATATGTTGACAATGATGTGCCTCTGTCCATTGTATGTCATTCTCCCACTAGACAATATGACTCTTATTTTACCATTTTCATTAATTATGTATGAATGTTCACTATTTCCTTTTTTTTACTCTTCCAGAATTAGTAAGTATACACTGGTTATTGGAGAAGTACACATCTTTTTTACTACATACCTGTAGTACCTCCCTTCAGTGTAGTTTCTGTACTGGTTCAACCATAATATTTTACAATTCTTGACACATTACCATCCCCAGACTTTTATATATATATATATATATATATATATATACTTAGCTCTCTCAGCTTTTCTTAATTACTAAGTGGCAGTCAGTCTTCCATAAGTTTCAAATCTTCTTGAATCAACATCTTTGCTTAAAAGATGAGTAAAAGATAGAATTCAGCAATTCCATCACTAGATCTGACTGCTCCTTTTCAAGTTGTTGTTCATTTCTGATACTGCAGAGTAATAAGTAAGTGATTGTATCTGGACAGCATTTTCCCAGAATTTTAACTGCGACTCCTCAGTGTGGGTGGACTGAGACCTGAAGGACTGCATCTGTAAAAGTTTCATCAAGAGCTATAATAGTTTATATTCTAGGATCCTCTATATTTTACTGAGTAGTTAGATATATCTGAATAAGACAAAGAAATTAATTACATTAGAGGCTAACTATGCACTCAGGAAGACCTTACTATGAGACTTAGCTTTACTCTAGTTAAATAGGCAAAAATAAACTTTAAACAGGTAAAATCTGGCATGTGAGACCCACCTTTGTTCAGAATTTTTGACCTTTTAAGTAACGGCAATGCCGTGTTTACTGTTTGCAGCTTGAGAGAGTTTTTTTGTCTTCAAATGTTGATTTATCTGTTGGAGAGCCAAGAAGTGATTAGCAAGCTTCACTTACCCTTCAGTGGTCACATATGGCCTGTGTGAAATTATGATGGGGACTTCTGGGCTGAGCAGTCATGCCACCATTGGGGGCTGCTGTATGAATTATCTTACAGCTCCAGTATGAATGGGAAACAAATGTGGCAGTGAACGCTACAACTGATATTGCCGAAAGGTTTCCTTAGTCCCTTTATCAGCAGAGTGCAAGCCACTTTCAATAGAGGAGTGTCCAATACACCTGGAAGTGACTGTGTTGGCCCCAGCCAGTACCCAAGCCCTGTCCCAGCTACTCACTCAGATCCACTTGCTATCAGTGGATAGGGGAGAAAATAGCAAGAACAAAAGTAAGAAAACTTTTTTAGTAAAAACGACTCAAAATTACAATAGAAGGTCAGAAAACTCCAGTGATTCAAAACTGCTTACTCATCTACTCCCATAAGCAGATAACACCCTGCCAGCTTCTGAGCGATAGTCCTCTTGGAAACAAACACTCATCCACTCATCCTCACATCCTCCTTCCTCTACATCAGTCTTTATGACTGACAATGACATCATATAGGATGGAGTGCTCCTTTGGCCATTCTGAGACAGCTGTCCCATTTATGTCCCAGCCACTTGCCCACTCCTGGCCTACTCATTCAGGCTAAGCGGGAAGAAAGAGAAGTTCATGATGTTCTGCATACAGTGCTCTGCAACAGCCAAAACACTGGTGTGTCATCGACCCTGTTTTACTCACAAATCACATAATTAATTTGTAATACCTTCTAAAGTCCGTAACTTCTCTGATGCAATTGTGGTGGCTGCTCACTTTTACTAGTTTGCTTGCCATCATTGTACAACTCATGCCTGTTTAATCATGTGCTCATTTCCTCCTTTCATCTGAGGCGAAATGTAGATTGCAGCGTGCCCTGTCCTCTTTTGTGTAATGTGTCATAACAACGCAAGATGTTCTGTTTCAGCTGGTCTTCATATCTCTTCCTTTTTATCTTCCAGCTGTTTTCTAGTTTAGATTGCAACAGTTGAACTTAACCTCAAGTTATACTCATTGTGCCTTATTCACTCTGACTTTACATCATTTTGTGTCCATTTGTTTTAAAACTTGAATACTACTCCTTCATAACTCTTTCTGTAGCTCCCATCACTGGCATATTTTCCTGTAGCTGATTTCTTGCAAAATATCCTGACAGTGTTTCATTATGGATCTTCTCTCAGTTCATCTTTCTTCATAATGTTATTCCCCAAATCATTTTCCTGTGATAGTTCTCCATCTAATTTTCCATCATTTCATGCAGATATAGCAGGCATTTTATAATTTCTGAATCTCAGTCTCCTTCTGACAGCATGTAATTTTGGCTTCACATTTAGCAATCCCACTAAAGCCTCCCTTGCTCTAGGATGAATTTCTGCATCATATTCATGAATCTATCTCATTTCTTCTGCAGATTTTCTTTCACCCAACTCTTTTATTATATTTATGTTTCCTTTTATCCATTCTGAGTCCATAGAAGGTATTTTTTTTTTCATAAAGACAAATTTTCTTCAACTTTCCCAATAGTATAATTTAAAACAGACTTTTTGGGTTGAAGCTGCAGATACACGGTTGTGTCACTGACTCAAGACAGAATGTTTTAGGTGCTTCCCATTATAGCTTTGCTGATACAGAAGGTGTATCCTCAAGTTTATCCCAGGTACTCTGCCATAAGCGAAGGACATTTTCTTTCCATCCTCTGTCGTTGTATGGGTTGAAAGGACACATGGAAAGGTGGTTATTGTCAATGCTGTAATGTCAAGTATAGCTGTGACTCTTTAATATGCAACTGCTTTTTCCCAAGCATTCTATTTCCTTTTAGAGGTCCCCCTAAGCAATCAGAATACACTAGACCAGTTAGAGTAATAGAATTGTCTTTTAGGTGGGATGACAGTGTTCAAAGAAGTAATTCAAAAGGAAAGTTGTAACAATTAGATTATGATGTGTTCAGTATTTTTATTATAAATTCACTGCTCAGTGACAGGAGGCTGAGTTGCAGGAAGCACAAATCTCAACTTTCTTGGTGCACATACTCAGGAACAGGGCCTCATACCACACCCCAAGCAGTTGTGCACAGTCACACACAGGGTTTCTCCTTTCAGCAGCTATGCCCTGTAAGCTTTGTCTGTCTGTGGCAGCCGCTGCCCTCTTGGATGTGATGTGGGTCACATTACTCGTGGTAGGTGCCAGTGTGTGCTGGAGGCCATGGGCCGGTTCAGCAGCAACTTTGTACCCCGAGATTATCGGCTTCTATAGATTTCACAGGGCTACTAGTTTCCAGGGCTTATGGTTTCAGAAGCTACTTTCCACTTATATTCTTCCTCTCTCTGTCATGATGTTTTCTGATAACTGTTTCTCAATTCTTACCCTAAGGTGCCTAAAGAGCCTAAATACATCCACACACACACACAGAGGGGCTGTTTGGACAATAGCTATTCCCCCCAACATGGATCTTAAAAAAAGCACATTGGAAACTAAGAATGTACAGAAAAATCATAGTTAATAGAACAACTGTTTAAGAGTAATTTCTACTGTAACATTCTAATTTTACCTCAAAAAGGTAGGAAAAACCATGGAGTTTTTTTAGTTTGGTTTGGTTTGGTTTGGTTTTTTTGCTAGAGGCAGTTTATAGGGTAGATCTGAGGTAAAAAAAAAAAAAAGATGAAAATCCTAAATCAGGCTAATGACACTGGGAAAACTGTGTTGATCTTTTTGTAAAGTAAAATAGTGCAGTTTTGAGTCTGGTATTACTCAGTTCTTTCAGGGAGACAGGTATTATTTTATTAATAGTTACCATAGAATTTTTCCTGAAATGACTAGATGTTGTCAAAAATCTATTTAAAAATTGGTAAATATGTTTTGCAGGACAAAAGCATTCAAAATATAGCAAGCTAGCAACACATATGAGGTTTTGTCACGTGAAACCCTATAGAACATCTATAAAAACATAATGTATTCTTTACCTTGTGTATTTTCATAGCTGAGTGAAGATAATAACTTCTTCATCATGCATTGCCAAGGAGATTCAGTACAGTTCCAATGCTATGAAGATAGAAGTTACTACCTGCACGTGAATGATGACTCGCTTGATATTTGCAAGCTGGAAAACAAAGAAACCAGTGAGGACAAAAATTTTTACTTTAGGGTGTCTTATTTACAGGAAAACTAACTTGTTTAATTTCCAGTGGCCTAAGTGCCCATACAACTCCTAAGAGGAGGAAGGTTGAGATCAACTAATTTCTGTTTTGGCTGAATTCTTACATTTTTGTAATTTCTCAGTAACCAACATCCTTTATTTCTGTACTTTCAATAGCAAAAGAGAAAGGTTGACTTTGAAAGACTTAGCAACTGATTAGTCCCTGCATCTTAACTGGAAAATTATCTTTTTAAGGATATGAAATTTTCTGGAATGGGAAAAATACACATGGGATATTTGAAAGATGGAAAAAGAAGGAACACATACACATATAGCATAAAAAGTGTAGTTAGTTCTCCAGTAGTGTTCTACTTTTTAAAAAATGTCCCTTGTAGGCTTGCCTGAACTTGAGAAGAAAATATTTAGAGTTTATTAAATGCATATACACATCCTGGCTGACTGATTTCAGAAAAGGGTGGTAAAGGTTTCTCAGGTCTAACTGAAAATGAGGGAAGAAGCTGGAAGTTAGATGATCTCTCTGCACCTATAGTTCCAAGTCATCCCATACACTCCATTATGCAATTTCAGCATCTATTCACCATGGCAGCTGTCCAAGAAGATTTACATAGAGTAGCACATACATGATGTGCTGGCAGCGGGGAGGCAGCACATTGAACTAACAGGTGCCTGTGAACACTGGCAGAAAATTGCTCTGACATATTGGCTCCCACCTCTGAATCATAGAGGGAAATGTAATGTTCAACTGCAAAGCAGAGTGCAGCACAACATCTGAAAAATAATAATATTCCAAATGACTAAATAAAACAAACACTAGGTGCTTATGTGGGCTACACCAGAGGAGGAGTAAGAGTACCTGCCTTTTAACAGCAAGGTCTATCAGTGTGAAATGGAAGATGTCAACACTTAAATGTCCATAGACCATACCTGCAAAGCATAACACATTTGAAATACAAGTGAAAACAAACTAAAAGTGATTGGGATCACTAGGTGTTAAAGATCTGGTTCTTTGCTGCGGTATATGGAAATCCAGTGTGATTTAGTGGCAATTCCTGAGATGCAAGTAATTTGGGAATGCATGTGTATAAATGATAGACATGATGCATCTATGCCAAAGAGGCTGTTGCTTAGTTGCAGCAAAACAGCCTACAAGATAATAACACTTGCAAGAATTGTTCTGTTCAACTATAATAAATAGTGCATATCTGAAATAGGAACCCTAACATCAGTCAGTCATGCCAATGCACATTGCAATAAGGCAATTATCTATTGTAGACCAAACTCCAAAGGTCCATAAGACCTTGAAAAGTTTCACAGCTTGCTTGTTGTATTCTTCAAATAGTGAAAATCATTCTGTTTATTTCAGTGCTGAAATAAACACTAGATTGAAATTATTTTAGCACTACCTATGATGTCACACAAGAAAAATATTAAATAATGTAACAGACATAATAATGTCACTATTCAATGCATTAACATATCACAGTCATATATTTATTATTGGTAATGTGATCACCTCACTAAATAACAGAACATGCTTTCTACAGGCAACTTGATGCAAAGATGACAAGTCATCATAAAGCTCACGTACTAATGAAATCAGCATTGCTGATATCACCACAAAAGTAACATTACTCAGTGAATTTTTAATCTCTTTTATAGTTAAATCTTAAATTATGGTTATGTGCAGAATTTTGTACTTCTACTGTCTGCCTTAAAAATAAAAATATTTTTTAACATTTCAAGGAATAGAAGTCCTTACGGAAAAGAGCAGGGATAATTTTTTTAAATTTTCAGTGTTGAGGTATAAGACAGTAATGTCATTTCATTTTTCTCATAGAACACAATAAATTCAGCCAGCTTTGTAACTCTATACAAAATAAAACAAGTTAACCATTTCTGGATCCTTATCTTTCCTGGAGTCTTATTTTTGTCATATAAACTCTTCAAATTGACATTTTTCAATTCCCACTAATCTGAGTGTTTTGTGAGTGGCAGAAAAGTTTTTCTTTTGTGAGGTGGATATCATGTATAAATTTTATTTTAAAGTAGAGAATGAAAGCCATTTATTCTTTTAGAACAATATAGCCTTTAACATTTTACAATACAATAAACCATTTATTAAATGTATCTAACAGTTGAGTAAATAAAATATAAATAAATAAATCACTATTTTGCTGCTTCAGAACAATTATATTCTCTAATTTTGATTTAGTAGTTGTGATAAATATTAAAATAATGATATAAATATTTTGTTCTTTTATTTCTCCTCTTCAAAAGCTGTCCCTTAAAGAAAACACTGCATTCTCTTTGCTGTAGACCAGTGTAACACATGTATTCTTCATATATAACTTTTTGTATTTTGACCATATTTGTAACTTTCTACAATAAAACATGTGAGAACTACAATAACTGTAAAGGATGGGATCCTTCTCTGTGTTACATACCACCTTTATTATGGGGACCCAGAAGAACTAGAAATTTGCATTAGAGATTGTTAGTTTACAAATGTTTCTACAGTCTAAACAAATTATTACAATCTCACATATATACAATTGCGATACTCCTAAAACTTGTAAGTAATTAAAATTATGCAGTTTCTGTTAAGTCCTATTAAGAGCTTAAATTGTTAAGTTCTACTAAGAAAACATCAATAGACTCGTTTCTGCCTCTTGCCTGACATTTCATTCTCACCCTTGCTGGCACTCTGATGTCAAGACTCCTTTTTATTTAGAGAGGATATTGTGGTGATGTTGCCATTACAGTAGATATAATAATAAACATGTACCTTGTAGTTCCCCCCTGATTTAAACAGAAGAGTACTCTGCTTTGAGTGTTGTTACTTTTAGATACACAATGACGTGAATTCTGAAGATAGGTATAAACAGTAGTTGTTTTAGTGTCATTGTGTTTTGATTCTATTTGTCCATAATTTGTCTAACCAAAGAAATCATAGGCAGGGACATTTGTGTGCTTTAAATACAACTCCTTATATTCCCTGTATATATGAAGAGACTGCAGAGGAGCAGATCCTGTGCCAGGCCCTCTCTTCATTGCTTCTGGCAAATCAAATGGGTTGACTGGCGCTGAGCAGGAGAAACAGCAGCTGCTAATATACAGCTCTGATGTCAACCTAGAGTTCTTCAAGGCCATCTGTCTCTAGCACCATCTTGTGGACTGTAGTAACCTACTATCCAAATTTTATTATATCAGCGAGCTGCAAAAAGGTCTCATTGGCTGAAAACAAAAACTGTCTTTTTCCACCTTGCTATTTATTTCCAGATGATATAGATCCTAGATCTCCTGTGTGTGAAATCATGAAAGAGCACAGAGAAGCACATCAAGGAAAGAAAGCTTTCCCCTCTATTTGGCATTTGTAAGGCATGTGGTGTGCCTGCTATCCCAACTCCCCTTTTCTGCCTGAGCAATTGGCACCAATGCTTGTGATGGCTGCATCTGACTTACAGATGCAATAGTTCATCAGGCAAGGGCTAGTTGGGCACATACCAACCAACCCCTAATACAAATATGAATATGACTGTAAGTCAACCATCCCACTCCACAAACAGTGGACATCCCAGGGCCTGTTTATTTCTCCAGCAGGGCAGATGCTGCAGCCACAATCTTCCCTTGAGTAGGGGCACACATCTCAAGATTACTGCTCAAGGTTGAGAGATTCCTTACTGTAACAGATCCTTGGTAAGTGACCAATAGGATCCTAAACTTTGAAATCTTACCTAAGTGATATGAAGGATTGATTGTGCACTTTTGTAATCATTTAGACATGAAAAGTTGATCAAATATGGGACTAAGTCTCGATCCAGCTGTATGTAAGCTCCTCTCAAGAAAGGAGTTTAGGAAGAAATCGGGGCCTTTCTGAGCCTCATGACTCAATGGCAGGGTCTCCCTGACGGTTCTGTCTGACCCTGTCCTCTATGCAGTAAACAATCAAATGTAGCTTCCCATNTACCTTCCCTCGCTGGCCAGGGGAGAGGTGAGGGGGGTCGCCCCAGCTGTCTCCCCACAGTTTCTCTTAGCAGGAACTTACCAAAACACAGTGGAGGAGCAGAGGTGGGAGCAGGGCCACTGCCGGCGGCTGCGTCTGTGATTGGTGCGCGCAGTGGATCTAGTTCCCACGTGGACCCGGCTCGGCTGTGCAGGCAGTGGTGAAGATGCGGGTTCCCCTCGTGGCGGCTGCAGGTGGGAGATGCCAGCTGGAGGTGGCTGGCTGCAAGCGCCGGTCACGATCCCGGTGGTGGGTGCTGGCAGACATGGTGCTGCATGGGGTCCAACAGTTTTCCCAAGTTTTTGTGGCATGGAGTGGAGCCCGGTGCCGTCTGGCTGCTGCTGCTGTTGCACACATGCCTTCCCAGTGGCAGTTCTCGGCGGCAGCGGCTGTGCTGCAGTGGGTTCAAGTCCCTTGCTGGCACGGTCCCAGCGCTGGGGAGAGACAGTTGCTGCGCCGTTCCCTGCCTCTTCCCTCAGGCAGTGGCCACCTGATCCCTGGGTGTCTATGGTGGGCTCTGGCGGCGGCAGATGCGGACACCTGACGGTTATTCTTTGCCAGCGGTGCCCCGGTGCCCGTGGCTGCGGGGCAGTAATGTCAGAAGCTCCTCGGTGGCTGCGCTGGCCCCCCATGCTGCCACGAGAGAGCCCAGCAAGGGGTCCCACGGTCGCAGCATCCCCGGGAACAGCCCCCGCACAGCGGTGTGGGCGTGGTGGCTGCTCAGGCGGCTCCTGTGGCCCCGGTGGCCTCAGGGACCCCTTTTTGAGGGTTCCCGTGAACAGCGGATGCCCTGGAGAAGCAGCAGCCAACCTGCGGCTGGTAAAAAACATGGTGTCAGAAATCAGCAGGCTCATGATTTTGGCGGGAACTGTCATTTTGCTGGAGCCGAAGATNGGGGGGGGGTGCTTTTCATTTTTTTGTGTTTTGCGGAGACTTCAAGGGCTGGAAATTACTATCACCAGAGAGAAAGAGAGAAGAAGAGCGGCTTCCACTACCCCCTGTTTCTCTTTGGCCAGCCTGCCTGGCCTTTGAAAAGCAGTTCCCTTATTCCTTTTTCCCTTTTCCTTTTCTTGCATGGTTCTTTGTCGGGTGTAACTCTGTGTTAAGTCTGGAGTTCCCTTAAACTGTTGTCTTTTCTTTGGTTGAGCTCCAGACGAATAAACTGTTTCCCTGTTGTTTAAATACTGTTCAGTCTTCTCGTCACTGTTGAGCGTGCCCCTAGTTAAAACAGTGGTGCTAAACCACCACACTGATCTTGTTAAACCACTGTCACATTTACAATGAAACTTTGTTAAATCACTGTTTTGAACCAGTAAACATTGCTACGTTTCTGTTACAAGTGTAGGCCACCAATCCATCCATGACTCGAGTATTGTGTTCAGTTTTGGGCTTTCCAACACATACTGGAATAAGGCTGAGCAGAGGCATGAGGATAGTGAGGAGGATGGAGCACTTTAAGAGCAGAGGCTTGGATGGCAGTTTTCATTTGGGCTGGGGATTAGAAGGGTGACTCTTCACCTAGCCTTGGAGGGCTCGTAGAGAAGATGCAACCAAACTTTCCTTAGAGGTGCATAGCAGGACAATAGGCAGAAATCACAAGTCGTATCAAGGAAAATTTTGACTTCCTGTAAAGAAAAGGAGAAATTGAAAGGATATGTAGGAATTGGAGCAGATTTTGTGATCATGAAGTGTTAATTCTAGAGTTTTTCAAAATTCAACAGAACAAGGTTCTGTGCAACCTCGCCTAAAGCTGCAGGTAAGTCTACTTTGAACAGGTGGTCTGACAAAATGACCTCTAGAAGTTCCAACATAAACTGTATTGTGGTTTTGTAATGAAAAGCCAGCTTCTGTGTCTTGGAATTTACTGACTATTTAATCCTAAAGATATTAATAAAGCCTACACAAACACACAGAAGAACTACATAAAAGAAGACAAATCCTACTGATTTAATTTCAAAGCACAATGTTTTCATGACTACATATAGGCTTGAGCCCGAGAAAAAACACATTCAGTGATAGAAAAAATACCATAACAAGTGCAAGACCCCGTCCTGATCTCCAAAAACTCAGATCAAAACACATGGGCTATTTCAAATCAGAAAATTGTATGAGACAAAGGTTCATTTGGAAAATAAAAAATAATTGCAATGTGATTGCCAGATATATTTAAAAGCTAGTGTTCTGATGTAGTTCTTGTAATAATAGTCTTTTCAGTATTTGAATGACATCAGGATAATCCAGTAAGAACACCTGATTGTCTTGAACTCTAGTCAGTTCTGCAAGGACTTCCTTCAACTTGCATTGTAACATTAAAAGTAATTAATAAACTACACTTTTGTTAAATAAACTGGAATGAATGCTAGGTATTTTAACAATGTTAAAAACTAAGAGATCTAATACACCTAGCTACAAGTGTTGCTTAAATTCCACAAACTATGAAAATTACTATTGGAAAAAAATAATGTATGTAATAAATGGAGTTTTCTCTCATAGACATTGAAGTTGTGGCTGGCAGGCATGATATTTTCTGAAACCTTAAGATTACCCCATTAGGCACTACACCAGCAAACCTGATATTTGCACTGTTTTCTCACAAAAATGTGTGTAAAGAGAAAGCCACTAGATTTTCAGCACTGTAGTTGAGATGTTTGTGTAGCAAGCTTCAAGCTTAACCGTTGTCCGTGCAAGTAATTGAAGCTATTAGCAGACAATGATAAGAAAAAATAAAATTTTTGTTTAGAATATCTCTTCTTCCAGTTTGAGCAAAGATAGTCTGAAGTGTTTTACAGAGATTAAATATGAGAAATACCTGAAAAAATGGGGCAATGAACTCTAGAAAACGGATAGAAGTTGGACAGGAAAATATAGAATCATTATGATTTTAGTTGGAAGGCACCTTAAAGATCATCTAGTCCAATGCCCCTGCCACAGTCAGGGATGCCTTCTACTACACCAAGTTGCTCAGAAGTCCATGCAGCCTGGCCATGAACACTTCCAAGGATGGGGCATCCACAATTTCTCTGGGCAACGTATTCCAGTGCCTCACCAGTCTCACAGAAAATAATTTCTTCCTAATAACTAAATCAAATATACTCTCAGTTTGAAACCATTCCCCCTTGTCCTGTCATTACATGGTCTTGTAAAAACTCTCTTCTCATTTTGCTTGCAGGCTCCCTTCAGGAATTGGAAGGTCACAATTAGGTCACCTCAAAGCCTTATCTTCTCCAGGCTGAACATACCCAATTCTCTCAGCCTTTCTTCATAGAAGAAGTGCTCCATCCCTCTAATTATCTTGGTGACTCCTCTGGATTTGCTCCAAACAGATCGCTGTCCTTTCTGTGATGAGGGCCCCAGGCCTGGATGCAGCACTGCAAGTGGGTTATCATCAGAGCAGAATAGAAGGACAGAATCCTCTCCCTTGGGCTGCTGTCCACACTGCTTTGGATAAAGCCCAGGACACATTTTGTTTTCTGGACTGTGAGTGAACATTGCTGGATCATGTCCAGGCTCTCATCCACCAGCACCCCCAAGTCCTTCTCAGGACTTCTCCATTTGTGTATCCCCCAGCCTGTATTGATACTGGGTGTTGCCCCAACCCAGGTGCAGTACCCTGAACTTAGTATTTTTAGGTCTCATGAGATTCTCAAGGATCCACTTCTTGAGCTGGGCCAGATCCCTCTGGATGGAACTCCATCCTCTGGTTTCTCAATTACTCACCTTGCTGTTGTCTGCAAATTTTTTGAGATTGAGGATGCACTCAATCCCTTCATTTATGCAATTTATTAAGACATTAAATAATATTGGTACCATTACAGACTCCTGAGGGACACCACTTGTCATTGATGTCCATTGGGACTCTGAGCCATAGACAATTACCCTCTGAATGCAGGTGTCCGATCACTTTCATACCCACCTAATAGATCAAATCCCTCTTTATCCAATTTAGAGAGAAGGATGTTGTGGGGGATCATGTCAAAGGCTTTACAGAATTCCAAATAAATTATATCTTTAGCTCTTCCCTTGTTTGCTGGTGTAGGCACCAGCTAGAAGACGGCTGTTATGTGGGTCCGGCAGGACCAATACTTTGATCAGCCATGATGAAGCCATTCTGGATGTTCTGAACCTCTTCCCTGTCCTCTGTGTACCTTACCATAGCTTCTGGGAGGATCTGTTCCATGATCCCAGGCACACAGGGGAGGCTGACAACGGGGAGGCTGACAGATCAGTAGTTCTCAGCGTCATCCTTTCTACCCTTATAAAAATGGGCACAATGCTTACCCTTTTCCAGACACCTGGGACTTCAACTGATTGCTGCAACATTTCAAGTATCATGGAGAGTGGCATGGCAACTACATCAGCCAATTCCCTCAGGACTCTGGGATGCATCTCACTGGGTCCCACAGATTTCTGTACATTCAGACTCTTAGGTGGCAATGAACTTGATCTTTATTTATAGTGGGAGGGACTTTGCTCCCCCAGTCTTCATCTTGCTGCCCATCCACTCGAAAAGTGTGGTAGGAGAGGTTGCTATTGAAGACTGATGCAAAAAATCTGTTGAGTAACTCAGATTTCTCCTCATCCATTGTTACCTGTTTTCTAGCCTTGTTTATCAGAGGGGTGTACACCTTCTTTGACCTTCCTTTTCTAATTAACATACTTGTAGAAGCCCTTCCTGTTATTATTTATAACNTTTCTAATTAACATACTTGTAGAAGCCCTTCCTGTTATTATTTATAACCTTTGCCAAGTTCAGTTCCAGCTTCACCTTTACCTTCCTCACCCTATCCCTAAAGAACCAAACTTCTCTGTGCTCTTCCCAGAATACCTGTTCTTGTTTCCACTGCCTGCGCATTTGGCCATGGGTGTTGCTAGCACTTGCACTTTGTAGAAGACTTTCTTAAAAGATCTGCTAGCTCTGCTCTGTCCCCTTGTCCCTGAAGGCAGTTTCTCAGGGCACTGTTTCCTTGAAGAGCTAGAACTTTGCTTTCCTAGAGTTCAGGAGCCTAACTTTACTCCTTACTTGATCCATATTTCTCAGGACTGCAAACTCCACCAATGCATGTTCATTGCAATCCAAGTCTCAGTGTCCCAGGTTACGGCTCAAGGATTGCTGAGGATTGTATCTGATGGCAAAAATGTATTCAAAGTAATATACTAAGAAGCTAGATTCTAGAAGTTATGAAGGAATCTTCCCTAACTTTTCATCATTCTTAAATCACTTTTGTACTATTTCTTTAGGTGAGGCTAGAGTGACTTTAATCACACATGTTACTCAGTGAGGGGTGATCATACCCTAGGGGCAAACATCTCAATATAGAAGCTGAGATAACCTTGAAATGGGACATGCATCAGTCTAAGGAGAATGATTTCACCACAGCTGCTGATTCAACAGCAAGACATCTTCCTTTATCTCCCTTGGTTTTCAGCTGCTGCATGGTTAGAAAGTAAGCTAGAAAGTACCACCAAGTTCCCTTCTCTGCAAGAGTTTTTACAGAGCCTGGCCACAGCATGTCCACTCTGTTTCACCCTCCATGTAGTCTTAGATTGTACTGAGTGAGAGAAGTCAGATATGCTGACCATGTTCTACCCAGGGAGTAGCAACCATATTTTCTCCTGTAATTTCTTCACCATTATCTTTTTATCCTCAGCCATTTTCCCACAGCAACAACGTCATAACTTTCTAGCAGCACAGTGGTTCCAACTCCTTTTGTTTGTTGCCCATACTGCATGCATTGGTGCAAAAGCATCTCAGCTGGACAGCTGAGTCCTTCTTGGGGAGCTCCATCTGTGTCATCACACTCCTGTTAGCAATGGCTTTCAGCCATGTGGAAACCACTGCTGGGGGTGTTCTAGTTGAACAGGTGAAAATCACCAGGTGACCTCACCTCGGGAATTGGGATGGTGTCAGCAGCCTCCTACATGCCCTACTTGCACAAACTGCTATGCCCTGTCCTTCTTGGTCACCCACCCTGGTTGCTGCACTCCTGGTTATTTGCACTCCCTACAGCTGTTTAAATCTCCCATGCTGCTCTTGGAAAAGTTCTGCACTTTGTCTGATTGCCTTCAAGAGCTTCCTGGTCCTCTTGGGGCTCTGAGATGCTGATTAGGTGTCCCTAAATTTACAAGTCTCCCTGTACAGCTCAATCTAACCCTTACATCCAGATGTACCTCACATGCCAGTGCTGCCATGTCACCAACTGACTAGAGAAACAGGACAGGTGAGAAGAGAAAAATAGAGAACAGAATAGAGAACAGACACATACAGAAAAATATTTATTAGTGTGACTCTATGCACATTCCTTCTTCCTTCTAGGAAATTAACATGCAGAAGAGTTAATCACACTACCCTTGGCAAAATATCTGTAGTGCTCACACAGCTGAGCAGAGCACCACGTCTTGAGATCCCCATACCAATTCCAAAGCCCTTTTATTACAGTACCAATAATTTCTCAAATGAGTGCGAATCAAAGTTCAAATAAGTTATAATGGTTATGTTTAAAAACATTCTTTTATGCCTAAGCTCACCTCTGGCTGCAGGGTACGCCTGTACAGTGAGCTGCAAATAAGACTAATTGAAGAGGTGCCTTTGGGTGTATGTGCAAAGTAACAAGTATGTGCTTATAGACGACAGAAATTAAATCTATTGCCTGTTGTTTGAAAACAGTAAACATCATGTTAACTAAGTGGCATATCAAATTACCTTTTTGCCTGTATAAGAAGAAATGAAAGAAAAGAAAAAAGAAGAGAAGGATTTAAATATAGCTATCTATGCATATGGGTACTTCTGAAAAATATAAACAAAAACATTTAAACATAAACTTAAATAAATATATTCCACATTATTTGCTGCAGCTATACTACAACTTGCATCATCTCTCAGACAGTTATCAGCTCAATTTTTTCGATAGCTTTGAAAGACAAAGAATAGTTAATTAGTAATTAATCATCAGTTTTCCTCATTTTCAGTTTGATATTTATATATCAGCTGTTATTTAGAAACAGGGGATATATAATCCAAAGTGCTATTTCAGAAAACCTGTAAATTCTGACCTTTGCTGCTTCCTTTACTGGCACCTCCACATCTTCTATCTAAAATTAATTTAATATTTTCTTTATAATTATGTAATTGTCTTGCATAAGATCATGCTGGAATATTAATCATACCAATAAGTTAGACTTAAATTAGTGTCAACCACTATCATATGTTGACAAGTAACATTACAAACAAATATGTTTTGCATTTACAGTGTTAGGCTATCTTTGCTGACAATTAAGCTTTATTTTTAAGATAAGCCTTAAAATTATTTTATGTGTTTGACTCAAGCGTAGAAAAAAATAATATTTCACCCTGTCACATCAATGCGCTTTTGCTATAACATTTTTTTTTGTTTTTCAAAACCACATTATTGGCATTGTAACAACTAGCTATGCTTTTATAGACCATCTGATGAAGTATCTAGAAGCATTTCAATGTCTGGACAGCACTCATTCTTCTCAATTATCTATTATTTAAATTGGCCTAATAATCAACAGGGATAATTGCTCAATGTTTTTGAAACTAGAGTTTATAAAGTGTAACCTGGATACAGCACAAACCCCAGTCCTTGCATTAAATGAAAACAAGAATTCTGTAAGAGTTGCTACTGATGGTCATATGGATCTCAAGATCAGCCATGAATTAGTCAAAATGTGATGGCATGCATCACAAGTGATGAATGTTTGAGTTGACCCTGTTTTGAGCAGCAGAACTGTCCACATGATATCCAGAGGTCCCTTCCAACCTCAGTTATAACTGGTGATAACTGGTGATGATAACTGGTGATAACTGGTGATGATTTATTTGGTAAGAGGAATTTATGTCAGGAAAAATTGTTTCTGGAAGAAGACTCAGGAACATGGAAATGGGATAAAAATACTTTGCATGAAAATAAAACGTTATTTATATGAAATTTTTCTTTCAGAAGGACATTGAGATAAGTCCTTAAGCATGAACGCCAAGTAATCTCTTTGTTGGTAAATTATATTATTGTAAGAGTTCTACAACTGCTTTTTAATTCTATGCCCAGTGTTTTCATACTGTATTATCTACTTTTTTAGATATAATTGAAAAATTCATTCTGACAACAGTAGCTTCACTAGAGTTACAATTTCAGCTCCCTAACCCTTATTGTATTCATATATACACACACCTTTCCAAGGTATTGTTGGATATGTATTATGCTCTAAATGTACTGATCCACATGTATTCTTCAGGTTAGAACTCTAAAAAAGTAAAATTGTTGAAGTTGTGGTATGGTAAAGAGTCACATAATCTGCACTGGTATAGCATACAGTAACACTCACGGTCTCATAGTACATTCCTAATGAAAGTTTTGTAAAATGTTGACATAAAATAAAGTAGGATACAAATTCCATTGCTTACATTTTAAATAAACTGCAGACAGAAAAGCAACTTAGCCAACACCAGGCAATAGCAAATGGCAAATCCAGAATTCTAACTCATGATTCCCAGTCCAACATGCATTCCTCTGGTCTTTTTCTAATGCAGAGTTGGAGCTCTGCAGTATATGGAGGATCTCTCAAGTTCACC
>VXBA01002782.1:0-95563 GCA_013399895.1 Serilophus lunatus
GTAATTCTGTGTATGTGTCAGAGAATATCACTATACACATAAACAAATAACCAGGACACTCACTCTTGGAGAAACCTGAGGTATAAAAAATTGCAGTGAGCCGATTAGGCAAGATGAACCAGGCAATGAGAGGCAACGTCTGAATCAGAGAGAGTCTCAGCCAGTGTTGGTCTCAGTCAGCATGCCTATATCTCTTCCAATTAACCAACCCAGATGAATGAGAAACATGAAGATTTAAGTAGCATCCAAATATGCGTAGTAGCTTCCTGTTGAATGTAGCATAACAGGAGCTGCTGTGCATGGGAAGAAGATTCCAAGTATGAGTGATCCATTTTTTTCAAAGGACATTGCAGCTCATTGTAAATTCTAACCTCAGAAAGGTTGCAATTATGTATTTAAGAAAGCAGATGGCTAGGACGGGATGTGGAAAAAGAATATAAGATAATGAATGCTCTGGAGAAGATTTTTCCTTTTTCGTAAGTCCAGACAGTTGTTCAAAGAAATTATGAGGTGAGGAATGAAAGGCAGATCAAAGGAATGTCACTTCTAATACACCATGTGATTATAGTGTAATTAATTGCTATAGGATGGGGATGAGGCCAAAAATTAGCAGAATTCTAAATGGGACAGAACATCTACATAGATATCAGAAGCATCCACAATTATTTTTACTGATGATTAAAATTTTTAATTAAAATAATTCACCCTGTCAAAATATTAAGAAAGGATGCTAAATCTCATGCTGCAGGGCTTAAGAGAATCTCCAAATATTAAAGCCTCTGGATGAGTCCCAGCTTGCAGAGCTGATTATTCACATCTTTCAATCATTAACTCTGACATTTCAATCCTACCCCATGGTTTCAAATGAATGGGGCTGGGCCTCTGCTTTTCTTGGGCTAATGGGAATTTCTGAACCCTAAACTATAAATTCTTGTGCCCAGAGTATCTGAGAGCTGCAGGTGCTGCAGGACACATTGCTACTCATTACTTCAAAATATATCTCCATGAGCAACTGTTTTGCAGCCCCAAGTCCAAGTAGAAAGTAAATTATATCCAATTATCTCCTGTTGGTCTGTGTTATAAGAATTTCTAGCTTCTCTTTAAAACTTCTCACCTTCCTCGTTTCCCATTAGTTTGCTACTGACTTGGTAAAAAAAATAAAATTCAGAGCAGCTTACCATGGAGACATGACTGTATATAGAAATAGTGTGACGTGTGGAAACCAAGGACTCAATCCAGAGATATTATCTTTTTTTGGATCAACTCATGAGAACTCCAGAAATGGTTTTGGTCTCACACACGTCTTTGACCTGGTGATGTTAACTTCAGTGCACTTCTTCATATCCTCAGTTAAATGCCGAGGCTAATGAATTTAACATTCAGATCAATAATCCCTTGAAACAGATTGGAGTGAATTTAGGGCAGGGCAAACTCTAATATACTAAATCTCTGGGGACTCACCTTGTAACTCTTCAAAACAGGTACAACACAGGCATTGTAAAGCCTGCCTCAGCCATCCTACTCTGCCGGCATGATTTGGTCTTATTCTGCAGAAACTGCTTCCAGGTATGACAGAATAAACCTCCTCTCTTCAATTTGACTCCTTAGAGCGCCAATTAGCACATGTTGATAGGATCTCTAGTATACTGAGAAATCAATTGTATGCCCAAATGTAGAGCTAAAACTCATTTCCTGTTAGGACAAAAAATTAATGCAATTATATTATTGCAAAAATTAGAAGGCACAGTGAAACACACAAATTCGAGTGCAGCTAACTTTAGTTCTTGAACTTTAAGTAGATTTGTTTTCTAGCTGCTATTAGATTAAACTTTATAAAGATCAAACTTTATTTTAAAGTTGCACGCTTCATGACTAGGTCTGGTTAATAAATTCTGTCAGATTTTCTCCTGCACATCTAACGAGTCTCAGCCTAGAGCTGAAAAATTAAGAGTCAGATAAAAGCATATCATCACTGACATTGTGTTGTAGAAAGTGTAGAAAGTTACACTGTAGCAGTAGAAACTACTCCAGAATGACTTTTGGACCACACATGGCCCCCTTTTGTTTACCTTTACCTTTTTTAATCCTTAAAATTGTCCCATGCAGTTGATTTACTCACCATTAGATAGATAGGATCCAACTTGACATTTGCTTTTCAGGTGGGGATCAGATATATTTTGATTCTGTTTTCAGAGGAAAGAAACATCTTGCAACTCAAGCAGGCCAGTGTGCCTTCATGTGTCCTGCAGTTGCAGTCTATAGCTCTCAGAGAAGACAGAAACCTTTCATTCATATCAATTGACTGCTTTGTGGATCTGGGCTAGAGACCTTATGGCTGTGGATCAGACATGCTGATCTGTGATCATCTCTTTAATGTCTCAGGTTTATCTAACCAGATACATAATAAATTAGAAGCTGTTGCTGGGATCATCCAGGTGTATTTTCCAAAATCTTATTCCTTCTTCCTGCAGGAGCTCAAGATAACAAAGACATCTCTGATTCCTTCTTTTGCACACAAAGTCTTCAGGCATTTGTTACCTTTGTGTTGCAGATGCAGGCATATATATTCACACACACATGTATCAGAGCAACTACGTCTGTGTAACAAACCTTTTGCAGATTCATGTAAAGGCAATACTGATTTGACATTTCCTGTTGTGCACACAATGCTGAACTGAAATAAATGGACCATATGTTTTCTTCCGACTACCTACACATTCCTGTATTTTGTTGGACATTAGACCCATATAACTCCCAGCAATCTGCTCTGTGCTCTACTGTGAGTCAACAGGATTTCAGGATGAGAGGCTTCAAAATCAGGAGCTGCAAAATCCTTCTTTCACTGCTGTTTTATCCACAGTGCCTCAGAAAAAAACCCAAAAACAACAAAACAGTAGTTGCCCTGGGCACTTAACTCCCTGCATATGTTGTATACAGATTTTTGCTTTGGAGGGTCAGAGCAGCTAAGGTTCCAGATCATATCTAACCCAGGGAAGACCCATGGACCCATATGTGAGCCATTTCTCTTCCAGTGTTGATGAAGAGGTTCTCATGGGCAAAGCATAAGGGAAACATAAGCACTCCAATCTTTATTTTCTGTATCCAGGCTTCTTACAAAGCACAGCTACAGCAGACACAGTGATGTCTGTCATTCAAAAATTCAATGAATAGACTCTCAACATCAGTTCTCTTGCCCTGCTTGTGTTGATCTTAATCGACATCTCCTTGCCTCGATATGCCCAAAGAGTTTTGTTCTATGAAATACTAACAGAAGTTTTAAAACTAGTGTGCACCTCAAAATGAAGTTGGACTGTTTGGGGATTGAGACTGTAAAAAAACATGCAAACCCAGTGACTACACAGAACTTCCCACTGCCTCCCTCCAACATTTCATTAATTTGTTTCCTCATTTAGGTGCTCAGTGAAAAAAAGGATGGAAAAGTTTTCCTTTCTTTGTGCCAAGGGGAGATTTACCATTAAAGGGAAATAATCACACTCTCTCTTGCTCGCTTTACCTAAAGAATTTATCACTATTTAAATCAAAGTGAAACTGCTTCAATAAACTAGAGGAGGAGAGCTACTCCATAGAGCCTTTGTGTACATCCTTAATGGTCACGTGAACATGCTCAAGGTCTTTGCCTCAGATTTGAAGTTCTAGTTCTGTGTTTCCTTCAGGCAGAAGGAGGAGTTATATCTCCCATACCTTCATGAGTGTTCCAATTACTGATCTACTGGATGAAAAGTAGTCATAACATCTTTCTGAGTCCTGCTCCTAGCCAGAGTTGTAAGAGATGCTCCAAGCCTTTCTACCAGAATGAGGGAGACAGGTGGATAATCATCATGAGAGACTGTTGATTTGGTTAAATAAATCAGGATATACAAAACTGAGGCACTTCTAAACACGTTCAAGAGAAGAGTAGTGAGTTTATGAGGAATTTACCTCCCAAAACTCAGTCTGCAGCCTTGGTACTTCCAGAGGAAGGCAGTTGAGCAGAGACTTGCTAAGCAGCCCCACCAGAGCAAGCAGATAGCAAAGTTTACTTACTCAGGTCCCTCTGTTCACTGGCTTTCCAGACCTGGTCCTTCTGCCTTTGATTTATTTCAGGAAGCTTATGCTGTTAACAGAAATAGGTCTCTGTACAAATTGACTTGCATTTGAGGAGGGTGAAAATATTGTTCTATCTTTAAGAGCAACTTGTGATACTCCCCATTTGCTATGGTGTTTACTGGCTAGTTTTTTCATGTGACTGTCCTGTGAAAGTGGGAATGAAAGCAGCTTCTCATCTGTGCACCAGAAAAGCTGGATATGGTGTTAAGAAGCATGCTTAACCGAGGTTTTAGTCCACAAGGCTGATAATCATACATTTTTCAGAATGATCCCAGCTAAACTTATGATCTTATGTTGATAAGATCATTCTTTCCATCCTGCCTCTGACACAGAACTGCACTCAGATGGTTGTTACTTAAGGTTACTGCCTTTTAATTTTAGCCTGGATAGAAATTTCTTCTTATATATAAGTTTTCTTTAACTAAACCCTTTCAAACTATATTTCCACTACTTTGGCTGCGCACACAGATAAACCCCTCCCCCAATTCATCTCATTTCTTCTCTTTGCCTACCACAGGTTTCCTTTTTCACACTCACCAGGTGCAGCTAAGCTGGGCACATTGCTCTCAATGAGCTCCCTTTGATCATTTAATCTTCCTCTACACACCAGAAACAAGCTCCTTTAAGCAGACATTACTTATGCTCCGTCCCATTTAGCTGTCTCATTAGTATCTTAAAACAAAACCAATTTCTGTTGCCCTTCCACCACACTTAACAGCAAGGGATTAAGTGAAACACAGTGTTGCTCCAGCTTTCCTTCAAGTGATGACATCCACCTCTTGCTCTGACATGACAATCAGCACGCTGCCAGAGTAGGGATCCAGCTCTACAAAGGGACTACTGGGAACATACTGGGACTAAGCAGCTTCTCACTGGTGCAATGTCTGGGTGCTTTCACCTTCCTCTGCAATGTCCCATTCAAATATTTGTTCTTGACATCTGCAGAGCTGTAGTAGCACAGGGGTCCTTAATCATTGCTTCTCTAACTCACCTGTTATTACCAGGAATCAAGCTAAATATTCTATTTGAAAGACTGCCAATCACATTATCAAAATTACTTTTTTTAATATAATTTGTTACAGTGGCTCCATTTGCATTAAAAAGATGTGGTTTTAAGGATCTAACGGTAAGTATCCATGCCATTTTAACAACTTTTATTTCAAGGCTTGAAATGAACAAACTTCACCTTCTTTATCGGATGATATATATTATCAGTTCACAGCCAATGTCCTTATATCTGAGATTACTGTGTAAACTCTGAGAAAACATTATTCAGAGTAATACCGAGGACCAGACTCTACCCAATACGCAGAAAAACATGCATCCATCCTCTCTCTAAGGAGCCTATGCAGCCAGTGAGGAGAACCAGGGTCCTCCGGCAGGGACTAAAACGTCAGGGTAGGATAAATTACTCTGAAGGAGGTTCTGTCTTTCTATAGACACATGCAGTGGTTTCAGCTAAGTATCTGGAATCTTGCAATATAAATCTGGACTTTTAAGCAAGTCATTAATTTTCGCAGTTGAGATTTAAGGATATAAACTTGTGTAAATTCATGAACCACAATAAAATTCTATTTTTGTGGATATAACCATTTCTGATTTCTTCCTTTTCACCACCGCAGTAAGCTTTTATACTGCAATGCCTGCATAACCTTTTTTTCTTTCACTTTTTCTTTCTTTTTGTTTTACTATTTCAGGTATCACAAGCAAACTTTGAATTAATTATTTTTTCCCCATTTTTACTTTAAAATCCATTTGCTATGCAGTGCACATCCTATAAAAGGCACTTCAGGGATATCTTCTTGCTTTGTTGTAATGCCTTTACAATGTGGTATAAATCAATAAGAATCTGTTTTGTGGTTTTTCTTGTTAAACTTCCTGCATGATTACACCTAAAAGGGAAAGAAATGCTTCCAAAGGAAGCAATGCACTATGGCCCCACAAACTCAAATTTACAAATGGGATTTCTTTCTAGGTATAGTAATTTTTGTTTGTAAGCTGATACTTTTCATGGAAAAAGATGATGGCAGATACAAACATCAGATGTGAAGAAA
The DNA here is from genome assembly GCA_013399895.1 of Serilophus lunatus. Lineage (NCBI taxonomy): Eukaryota > Metazoa > Chordata > Aves > Passeriformes > Eurylaimidae > Serilophus > Serilophus lunatus. Next base: position 6,162 of record VXBA01002782.1, read on the forward strand.
AGCACACAGATCATTTTTCTCATTCCAGTGCATCTTATTGAGGTAGAAGTTAATGAATAAGTGAGGTCATGGATTAAATATGGTTCTGATTAGTCATGAACTAAATCCGTTCCAAGTAAAAACTTCCCAGTGGCCTGTGTAAAAGATACATGATGTTCATCCAGACCTCATAACCAGAGTTAATTATCACCTTCCTTGTTTTGTTTTTTTTTTTTTTTTCTTAGATGCTTAGGTAGCAGGAAGGACTGCTGCTCCTCAGCAAAAATTTACTTTGTTGTGACAGCTGACCTCCTGTAACTGCCCTATGGCAGATTAGCACCGCATCTAGGGCTTGTCATTGCCTCTCAAGAACATGAAATCACTACAAAATTAATGCAAAAGACCACAAAATACAGTTGTCAGCTTTGACTAAATATGAAATAACACCATCCTTTTCAATGTAGATATACCTGAAATATTTTAGTCAGAGTTGCCATCCTGGAAAAAGCAAAAATTTTTACTTCCTTGGACTGTTACTTCCTTTTTTCTGCTTTTTCCTCCTTGCTAACCTCCTTGATCTGTCTGTAGGTTTTGAGAAGAGTGCTGGAACTAGGGGAAGAATAAATGGACTCCTTTTTTCTCAAGTCCACTCTCTTTCATTGATACAGCCCTATTCCCTGGCCTGGGTAATGCTCTCTACTGAATCCTACATATTCCAGCATTATTGTTTTCCATGCTACAGAAATTTCAAAGCAGAAGTGAAGGCAGTGCAGCTAATCTGGTTAGGAGAAGGTGTGCCCTACAAGAGCCAAGGGGAGAGAAGATAGCAGGATTAGGAAAGAGCTCCTGGCACCAAAGAAGGGCAACAGAGTTGAGAAAGAATCTGGAGTACAAGTCTGATGAGAAGCAGCTGAGGGAGCTGAGAATGTTTATCCTTAGAAAAGAATGCTCAAGGAGGACTTTCTTGCTCTCTACAAGTGCCTGAAAAGAGGTTGTAGCCAGGAAGGGGTCAGCTTCTTCTCCCAAGAAACCATTAATAGGGCAAGAGGAAATGGCCTCAAAGTTGCCCCAGGGGAGGTTCAGATGGGATATTAGGGAAAATTTCTTAGTCAGAGAGGTTGTCAAGCACTGGAATAAGCTGTCCAGGGAAATGGTAGAATCTCCAAACTTTGACATATTTAAAAGATGTGTGGATGTGGTGCTTAGGTGTATGGTTTAGTGTTGGACTTGGCAGTGTTGGGTCAACATTTGGACTTGATAATCTTAAAGATCCTTTCCAGTCTAAATGATTCCACGATTCCATGCACATTAAATTCAGTGGAGCTACTCTAGATTGACACTGAGATTTTAATCAGGTTGCCACCCCGTGTGCTATTGAGTACAGGCTCCCACTTATAGCAAACTGTACACCTGAAATGTTCTGCTTCTGAGAGCTGATGTTTGAGCATGGTCCGTCTTCATCTTAATTCTGCTCACAGCTGTCATTAGCATCTCCAAGCTCACCAACATATCCATTGTCCCAGGCTCTGCTTGTAAAATTAATGACATGTTAATCAATAGTCTTCTGTGCATGTTGTTCAGAATGCCTAGCAGGGCTATATATTTGAAAATCAACATGTTGGAGAAAGAAACCATCTTATATAACTTTCCCTTATGATGTTCAAGTGATACCTGTCATGAGGAATATAGGGAGCTGAATACTTCTATCTGTAACACCCCCTTATGAAAGGATAGTTTTGATCTAACCTTGCTAACGATCTCTGGCATGTCAGTGTTTTGCTCAGACTCATAGAAATCGAAGTAGTGAAGTTCTAAAATAGCTTGAAACAAAGCAGCACCCATAGCACAGGTAGGACAAGTTCTCGGAGGTATTAAATGAGGAAGAAGCATCAAGAAACATAGCTCACCCAATTTAAATGAAGGGAAGGTGAGGTGAAGGGAAAATGAAAACTTGTGACTATTTTTTAAGTGAAAATTAGTAAGGGCAACAGCAAGCTGTTCCAGGCTGCCTTGAAAAATATTCCAAAAAGGTTTTGCCCAATATTTGAGGTGAGGAAAAACTTTAAAAGGATGACATTCCACTGAAAGCCATTTAATCATCAAAAGGCACCCAACAACTTTCCCAAGCTACTTTTGGTGCTGAGTGAGCTGGCTCTTATTGGTGAGCCCTCAAAGGGATTTAGCAAATGTCATCAACAGAAACCTGTAAAATCAAAAATTCCCTCAAGCAAGTGCTTATATTGTGAATGAAAACACAAGGTGATTTTCATCCTCTTAGCCAATAATAGGAATATCTCTGATCTTCCACAACTGGAAGTGTGGAAACCTTATGAGCTTGGAGGTTTTGGACTAGTAACAAAGCCATGTCCTCCATTATGAAGACCAAAGCAATACAGAAGACAAACAAGATATCATCTTCAGACGTGATGACCCATGAGAGAAAGAGATCAGGATGAAAATCCATCTTCAGAGGAGAAAAATTAAGTTTTAGGAGGCTGTTCTTCATGAGATAGAAGAGGTCCTCCAGTTTTAGCTACTAACACGGTTGATGAGATTTCCTTCAGGAACTTACATGTATTTACAGAAAACAATGAACTGAAATGATTTAATGAGGCCTAAATCTGGCACAGATGGAGAACTTGCTGCCTCTTGCCCACAGAGACAGATCAAAGAGAAAAGCTCAGCACCTGGCAATGGGAGTGGCTGAGATATGCCAATCTCCTATATCCAGATTTCTTATGTTTGGGGTTTTTTTACACCAAACCGCTCTGCACAGCAGAAGCCTTAAACAATTAGTCAGAAATAGAAAAGAGATAACAATGTGAAGCCTGGCCCCTGCCTTGATGCAGCTAAGCTGAAGCAGAGAGAGGAGAGACCTCCTCGTTCCCAGGGAGAAAACAGTATATACTTCCTCTGTAAATTATTCTAATTATGCTCTAATTACTGTACCTGGAGGAAATCCTTCAGATGCTCTGCACTGAAGTCTCACCTTTAAATGTTGACAAACAGCTGCAAATTGCTGTCAGAGTCATTAAGCTACTGGTGAGAAGGTCACCAGCTAGTTCAGTACCAAAGCTTTAACACCCCCTCAGTTTCCTTCTTTCATTTAATGATTGTATTACCATCTCACTCTGAGAGGAGTGGTTGTGGTAGACTGAAGCTCTTCAAATCAAGTGAGAGTAGTGAAGCACTGGAACATGTTGTCCAAAGAACTTGTGGCTGTCCCATCCCTGGAAGTGTTGAAGGTCAGGTTGGATAAGGCTCAGAGCAACCTGGTCTAGTGGAAGGCATCCCTGCTGATGGCAGGGAGGTTGGAACTAGGTGACCTTTAAGGTCCCTTCCAACCCAAACCATTCCATGATTCTATGAAAAGATTTATAAGACGATATAAGATGATAGGACAAACCATGTTGATTAGGTGGTTAAACTTAAATAAATGATAGATTAATTTAGTGGGTTCAGCTAGAACATTGCCTGCTCGGTCACCTGTTCCACAGAGGTGGCCATTTGAGTTAAGATGAAGGCCAAACAAGTAAAAACTGTAAAGCTAAAGTGTTTATCATTAATCCCGAGTCCTTTTGTTCTCTATCACATGAATTTTGCTGTTCAATTTTTACTCCCATTAACAAGAGTAAAAGATACTACATATATGAAATACCTATCAGTTCTAGTAGGACATTCTCTTGAGAAGCCTTAATGTTTGATGAAAAATCCTGAATCAAGCAGATCCTCACCCAATTTGCTGCCATGCATATGAAAGATATGAAATCACAATAGTGCTTATTGCATCAGTGCAGAATATGATACACTAGCTCAGTCTAGGAAAAGGAGGTGCTAGGATGAAGGCATATCCTGAGGTCATGCTGTAGTGCTGATGGTACTTAAAACCAGTTCTAAAACAAGCCCCCAATCCTTGATCTGGCCATTGGATAATATTCGATAAAACCATTTGGATGTGAAAAAGTAGTAATAAATTTTCAGAAGTGTCAAATATTAGTTCTCATGCTGTTGTGAGATTTGTGTATGGCATGAGCCCTCGGTTTTCTATTTGCATGGCAAAGAGACACCACACATATGTAGGTGGAATATTCATGCATGTTCTTGTTTTTCAGGAAAACGTTTTTACTCTTGTGTCTGGAAGATCTGCCACAGCTCATATTAAATCACAAGAATTCCTCAATGCTAAAACACTCCATTTGGTAGTACTCAGGAAGCTCTTGAACTCCATCATGATGGAGAGGTGGAGGAATAGCTTTCTTGGTGTTCCCAGATAAATGTACCTATAGATATGACTGAATCTATTTATTGAAGGCCTAAAGACATCAGATCTGTGTAGCACTGATAAATGCATTAATATTCTAGTTCAGCCACAGGTTGTGTAACTGAACACTTACAGAATAGATGCCTTGAAGACAGGAAATGAAAATATAGTGGAATACCGGATGCTATTCTTTGTAAAATGGTTATGCACAATCCAGTGCAAAAATGTTCATCAATCCAGTAAAAGCAAAGCACACTTCTGGCATCGTTGTTGTTCTTTTATTTGTAAAAGGAACAGGGCCCCAGCACCATTCAATGGCGTTTACCATATAAAACCGATAATTTTTCAGTCTTCAGAACACTTCTGTCTGCTTGAGTTTTCTTCAGATATTAAAATATTTAAACCATGTATAATTGTTACTGGAAAGATTTTTCTGCCCACTGAAGATCTACTGAAGATTATGAGGAAGAGAGGATAAACCTATGCCATGCTGTGCACATACCATGGCCCTCTCCAGTCTCTCACTAGGAAACACCTCTTTTTCTACACCATAGATGGAAAGAAGATCTAAAGCCTTCACAGAAATCATTTTCTTTTTAAGCCTCCACACACCCATTCAGCAGCACCCCTGTGGACTTGACTTTGGGAACACCCAGAGAGGAAGGAGCATCCAAATGAGGATAACCTCCTGAGCTTATATGTCTCCTTGAGAGATGTTTTCTTAAATATTGTGGAGTCTTCCTCATGCATAGGTACCCTGGTAAAGTGCTGGGTGATTCAGCCTTCAGAACCAGAAAAACAACCTGAGATCATGATCAGGTTTTGAAAGTGGAAGGGAGGCAAAAAGCTACATACAAGTCATCTTCCAAATGTCTCCTATGCACCAGAACCTCTGTCTGGTTATTTGTACAACACTAACAGTGGATCGTGCTGAGTATCCTCATGCCTCTCTTTTACACAGAGACAACACAATGCTGTAGCGTTCATATAAAATCATGTGTGAAAACAGAAAGACCTGGGAAGTCAGGGGAGAGCATGAAACAGAGAGACAGAGAACAGTAATAATTGGTTTAATCCACCCAAGGACCAGGCTGCCAGTTGGCACTGCAGGCATTTAGTGTATTAGCTGTCAGTGCCTGACGGATTAAGCAGCAGACCTCAGTGATATATTTCTGCTGTAGGAGGCAATTTTACGCTGGTGAAGGGCATTTTGCTTGAAGGAAAAAACCTGGCTCTGTACTCTGTGTTTTTGCCGAAGTAACAACCAAGTGGCTTTAGATATACACCAGAGTAGCTGACAACAGAATTTGACCTGACTGCAACAAAACTACATCCTATTACAGCAAAAGGGATGCTATCCACAAGGCTCATTGTGCCTGTGTTTGTAAAGCTTCTAAGGCAAGAAGGTTCCTGATCTATGACCAGGGCTCCTAGGCATTATAAAATACTAATTATAAAATCCGTCTATATGATAACACGAGTCTAAAAACTCAAGCTGAAGAACTTCTCAGTAACTTTCCTACATTTGGAATGAAACCCAGTCTGAAACACTGAAATACAAGGATTCTGAAAAGTTATGCAAAGTCAAATTTTGGGTAAGCACTACAGGGCTTGCAGAAATGCTAAATGAGATTTGCTGTAATTCAGCAAAATAATTGCTTATACCTTGCTGTGTTGGAACACCTAGGTAATGAAATTAATTTATTTCTTTCCAAAAGATTTGGAAAGAAATGTAGATGGCCGAAAGATTTACTCTGAATGTAACCATGATGAAGAGACACATGAATTAGTTACTCAGTGTTGTGTTGCTTCCCAGCCTCTGACCCAGACTTTGGCCCTAAAAGATCCTGGCACAAGACCATTGCCACCTGGGAGCACCATGTGTTGGATGGCTCTGGAGATTGAACAGAAGCTTTTGTTAAGACTTTCAACATTTTGTTGTTGATTGTGTTTTCTTGGATTTTTTTTTTTAATGAAAACACATACATTCTAAAAGTTATTCTCTTCCCTTCTGTCCCTCATTTTCTGAAGAAATGAGGTTATGACATAGATATTCTCAAGCCTTGGAATTTGATTCTCCTACATGTTATTCAAGGGCATGCTTTGAGCCTCATTTTGTATTTCTTGTGGAAAAATCCTGCTCATATCCTTCAAACCAGGAAACACTTTCCTGAAACCAAGAAAAAAATCTTCTCTTACTCACTCTGTTTTAATCTGCTTTGTCCTCTTTTCACTCCAATTGATTTTCATTTCCACCCCTCTTTCCCCAGGTCATTCTGGGCTTCTTGAACTTTGCTCTCAGGTTTGTTGGCTTGCAACCCCCCCCACTGTCAACTTTAGCCAGAATCTCTTCATCATGGTGCCAGCACAAAAACCAACCAAGAACATAAATTATAGGATTTCTGTTTTTAGCACTCATTCTTTCTCACCACTCTCTGCTGTCAACATGTTTTATCTCCAGTTCTCCAGATGTGGGAGGGATGAGGTAAAACTCCAAATTGAAGTACTACATATAGATGCCTACATGTGTAGGTTTCCCTTCAGTCAACAGAGATTTGGCCAACAAAACTTAGAGAACTGTTTATCTCGCTGGGTAGTTGGACAGCTCATCTCTCTTCTAGGTCTATCTGAAGCCTACTGTGCATGTTAACATTTAATTGGATTAGCCTTCACACAACTAATGTGACTGCTGACACTCTGAAAGACCTGTGATAATGAAGAGAAAGTCCTGTTCAATACATGGGAGCTGCAGGTGCGCCCACTCTTTATGGGGGTGCTGTGAGATGCTGGAGCATCCATAAGAGTGCTCATGTCTTGTTTTTCCTTCTACATGTTTTCCAAGATTTACAGACTTGGTTATCTGTTGCCAGCCAGGCAAAAGACACAACTCTAGAATTAATATTATCAACAAATGGACTTTCAGCTACTCAGTGCACAGAGGGTCTTGAGAGGAAAAAAAAAAAAAAAAGAAAAAAGGCTGATTTGTTTCACATGGAATATTTCTTAATTTCTCAGTTTTCAGAATTACTAAAACAGTAAAACGGAGATACATACACGCCCTTCAGTTTTAGGCACACGCCCAGCAAGGAAAAAAAATCAGCCAGGGTAATTAAAGTTTGGCAAAATTACAAGTAACAGAAATGAGGGCAAGTCTTGCATAATCTTAACCCTAACTGGCTCTACTAGCTCAAACAAAAAAAACCTTTCCTTTAACCAGCATACAGTTCTTTCTCCTCTGTTTTCACTGACTTCCCAAGGGGAGAAAGTCCTGTTCTCTGTGCTTATCCCTTATTGGTAAAAACACAAAATTGATTTTCTTACCTAAATAAATGAAAAGTCAGTCTGCTCTCAGCTCTGCCAGTGTAATTACACTCATTCCATCTGACCTTCTCTCTGGTTACCCTTATGTGACTCACATGACTGTTTCTCAAATCCTTGCCTCTTTCAGAGCTTTCCATGTGATCTCTATTGGTTTCTTTTCTATTTGTGCTTCTCCATCACCTGAACGTACTTAATTACTGAGAGGTTTTTCTTTCTCTAAGTTGATAGTATCTTTTCAGGTCAAAGATTGCTGTTCTGTTTCCATGGCTTTCTAATGTATAAGACTCATCTTCCAAATACCAGTGCACGGATACAAATAAAATAAATGAAAGACACATACAGCTAATGGCTACAAGCAGATTTTAGCAAAATTTTCATCTAAGACATTCCAGTCATCAAATATGTGTTATTTTTCTTATTAATCCCTAGGTCAAAACACAGTTTTCTAACCTTTGCAATTAAAATGCAGCAAGACATAATAATGAATCACTGAATCTCTCTACAGAAACTAATCGCCTCTCACAGTGCATCTCTTCTTATTGACATTCCCCTTGGCTTGGGAGTGACTCACCAGCTGCTGAGCTTTGAACTCTGAAATGTTTACTTTCACACCACACAATTTGGCCTCTGTTGCTAATGAAGAGTAAGGACAAGTCAGGGAGACCAACAACTTTGCGCCAGAAAGGTCTCACCCTCAAACATCACAACAGCTCAACAGTTAAAAAAAAAAAAAAAACTGACTAATTTTTTTACATGATACATTGAAAACCATTGTTAATTAATCATTTTCAAGAGTCCTATGCATGGCAATAACAAACCCAAGAGATGCTACTCTGTTCTGCCTGCAGGAACTCACGGTCATTTCAAAACAGCAAAGATTTCTGCTGTTGCCTCAGTTTTCTGCCCTCCAAGAATGTGTGGGATAGGACCTACTCTAGGCTCATCCTTCTACCGACAAATGAGTGAGTTATGGTCGGAGACCTCAAATCTACAGCTGAAAACACAGGGCTTTGGGCAAAACAGTTATCATTATAATTGTTATCTCCAACAATTAAAATGAGAAAAAAGGAGAAAAATATACTGGAGTTAAGAAGAGTAAGGGATGTTTACTTTTGAAGGATCTCTGATGGACTTATGAAAGTATCAAATCTGAGCCGTTTTTGAGATGAAAGGGTAGTAGTAGAGGCACTTCTCAGGCGTGACTCTTTGTGATGGACTTGTTGATCCTTATGGGTCCCTTCCAACTCAGCATATTCTGCAATAATTAAGCCATAGACAGAAATTTAAAAAATGGTAACACCTCAGTCCAGTGATGCTTTCTAGAGACAAGAGTTTAAGACTACATAAATATCCTAATTGACCACACTGCTCATCTAGGGATTCATACTTTTTTTCATATTATAAACCTGTCATAGGCAAAAAAGAATAGCTTAGAATTTGAAAGCTGACAGATGGCAGATAATTGGGTCTTCCTCATCCCTGGAAGTGTTCAAGGCCAGATTGACTGTCCAAGGCTAGAACTCTGAGGAACTTGGTTTAATGGAAGGTGTCCCTGCTCATGGCAGAGAGGTTGGAACTAGATGGACTTTAAGGTCACTTCCTACCTAACCATTCCCATGATTCTATGCTTGTGGGAAATGTCTGAAATTGAACTGAACTCCCAAAGAGAAACCTGCTACTTGCTAACGGCAACAAGACAGGCTGGTGTTTGTAAGTTCTAGTCTAAACAGAAACAGAGCATCCTGAATCATTGTATTAGTATGGCATATGAAAAACGATCACTAGATAGGAGGCTTTCTGTGGTTCTGTACCTGGAACGTTCAGACTGGGAAAACTGAGAGCTCTCAGTCTGGAGAGAAGAGAGGATTTATGCTCCAAAAGAGAAAATGATTTTGGAAAGAAATTTGAGGCCTGAAAAGAAGAAGGTGAAGATCCTGACCGCAGAAAAGACCCTTAAAGTGGAGAGAGGTCTTGGAGGTGGGACAGATGTACAAGGACAAGTCCAGAGGGATACCCAGGGACCTCCTCAGTAATACCCAAAGGTTGTATGTGCCAGCACAGTTGAGATTGAAATTATTTTTTCCCAAACATCCCAGGCCAACAGTGATCTCCCTAGAGGGAAGGGAAGATGAATCCTGATGAATGCAAACGCCATGTGGCAAAGTGCATGTGTGAGTCTGAGGTAATCCAGTAGGGTAAAAGACTCACATCTCCTTGGCTCTTAAATAAACCTCAGTATCCAGATACACTACAAGTTGTAGTATATTTTGTCTTGCCCTTGGCAAACCTCCCCAAATTTTACTCATCTGCTCCTAAATAAAGCTTCCTGCAATTATTACTATGCCTCTATATTCTATTTCAACTCAAGTAAATAGCTCCATTTTCCAAGAGAGTGCAGGGCATATGCAAGATATACATTTAAAATACTGGCATGATTCTCCTTATTTTTTCTTATTCTCTAGTCTGAAAGGATCTTGTAATCCATCTCAGAAAGATCCAGACTCTCATGGGATGTCAATGACACTCTGTGGTTTCTTGTTCAAATTCCCTCCCATATGTGCTGTGCCTTGGAGTACAAACCATAAGTCTACAGGGAACATGTCCAAGATCTAACCAGACGGTTCCCATGTAGTAAATGATGGACTGATCTGAATGACAGAAGATGCTGGCTCAGCTTAACCTCTTTGGGAAAAGATATTTACTGCACTACTAAGGATAGAGTGCAAACCCTGCAGTTCTGAATGAGAAACATGAAAAACTCACATTAATCTTGTCCCAGTTTTGAAAAAGATCTTTTCCACATTGCTTAGATCTTAGAGCACTTTCTTTTTTCCCTTCTACAAGTTGGCCTGTCACACAAGTATAATATTGCTTTGCATCCAAGGAAGAACACAATCTTGTAATGTCAGTTTTCCTCCAGATCTGTTCATCAGTATTTTGGTGTTCTGGATAAGGAACCCCATGGGACAGAGCACAAAGATAGCTGAATCTTCATCAATGATGACATTCAGTAAGGATCCACAGTTTGAGAGGCATACTGTTAACTTTCTGCTTGGGATCTGTTCCCTCATAATTATAATTAAATATATTGAATCAAAGAAACTCACAGCTTTTGGGTACCCTACTTCCATATTTTTATTATTCATTGGCAAACAAAATTTTTAAGCTCGACTTTTTAAGTTATTACACAATTTTTGTCTTCATTATTGCACTTTGTGGCTAGCAGCTCTGAATTTTTGAAATCAGCATAACTGCTGCATCCTCTATTGCTTTTCCCAGCAAAAAACCCTTCACGTACAACCCGCTGCATGGCTATAACTGGCTTAAGCTTAAGTCATGATACCAAAGCCTACAGTGTTCATAAACCTGAACCGTGGAAATATTTGCCAACTATAAATAGAAGGCTGTCAACCAGATAAAAGCAATATTTTCTCTGAAAACACTTTCTGGTGCTCCCAAGCAACTTCCACAGTCATTATATTAAAAAAGGATAGAAACTACTGCAGGTAACCCAAAGGATTTAAGCTTATAACTTGCACAGAATCTTATTGAATTTGCTCTTTTTTGCTGTTGTTCTAGAGATGTTGATAAAAACAGTCAGCAGCCAGAAAAATCTATATAGAATGAGAAGCTACTATGGGCCAGTATACAGAATCTATTCTAGCCTGAGATACCTTTGATGGGTGAGTGAGCAGCAGCTAAATAAGCAGCCTGTGTAGTATTATTGACTTATCTTCTTCTGTAGCTAATTCAGCACATCATTCCCCACCCTTAGCAAAGACAAGGATCCTGTGACCCTTGCTGTGCCGGACTTGTTCTTCGCCATGTTAGCTGATGACTTTTCAAGCCTTGGTCCAGTGAGCACACTTAACAGCAATCCCATCTCTGCAATCTGATGTCTTCTCTCCATTACTGTTTTCTCAAATCCCTTGGCATTAGCCCAGGCAGACAAGTGTGAATGTGAATGCTTATTGACCATAGCCTTGTTCTAAGTTGATTTTAATTTCTGGAGGAAAGAGTGTGTTTATCTCTTCAGTTATTGAAGCACATACATAATGGCCCAGAATGCTTACTGTTGTGGTAATTCACCATAAAGGAAGCAAAATATACTTCTGTATGCAATTTGTTTTCCACATGTGAATGCTTGAACAGTCTGAACCAAAAGCATTTATCAGTCACTTTACACTATGTCTTCGTTCTGTTCTGTTAAAATGGCATGAAGAAAGCATGTCCCTGATGTAATTACATTTCCTGAGACCTTTGACAGCTCTGAAAGCTGAGGAGGCTGCAATGTATTCATGCCTTGCATTTTCACGGCACTTTTTCATTTATAGAATTTCTCCACACAAAAATGCCACAGCTCTTGATTCCTGCTGCCATCTCTAGCATTGTCATCTGTAGCAAGTTTATGCATTGACAATATAATATGTACTGAATACCACATAAAATTCACTTGCACCAGGAGAAAGAAAAGGCAGTAATACAGAGGTACAAGGACACCTGGTATTGTGAAATCTCATTTTCATTTTAGACACCATTTTGGAAAAGCTATTTGTATGCAAAAGTTATCATCCTTCAGGTGTAACAGAATCCAGTCTGAAACTCCACTGCCTTGGTTAGAATTGGTTTCACTTTGCCTCGTGGTCTTACTCAGTAGGAAAGTAGGCAAGGAATTAAAGACAAGATTCAAGATATTAATGAAAAAAAGATGCACTTGTGATTTACTCAGTAAATATCATTCAACAGGGAGTGGGAGGTTTAAAGAGACAGCCTGTGTTCTTGATTGATAATAAGAGATGTTCTGTGGGGAAGATCGGTATTGAACATACAAAGTGGCCAGTACCATAAGACTGGATGCTGGAATTACATACCTAACTATATGAATGCGACTCAGCTTCTTACAGACCTGGATGCTACCTCAAAAGGTTCCTTCCCAAAAAACAGTCGTTGCCCCTCAGTCTTCATCATCACACCCTATTTGTGAATCATTGCCTAAAATATTGCATGAGCAGGTTTGCTGCACTCTCTTAGTGCAGGTTCCAGTATAGGAGCTTCATTTGATGGTTTATGGATATATATTATGTAGGTATTTTATAGTGCTTGAATCTAGTGATGGTCCTGGAAAGCTCAGGGCTTAAAGCTTTGATGGTAATTAGAAATACAGTTCTCATTCTGACTTTTTAAAAGACAGAAATATCTGAAGATGTATACTGAAATTGTACAGTAAAGTGAACATGACAAGAATTAAATTGATGTCCTTCAATCCCTTAGTGAAAGAATTCTGGGTGCCAGAATATCTGGTGGAAATTACTCTGAGATTACTTCATGTATTGCCAGCACTGCTTGCCACTGAACAGGACAGAAAAGATCCATTTCTTTTTAGCCGACTCTGTGGTTAGTTTCTGATGGGACTCCTGAGAGGTAATTCTATGTGAAATTTAAAGATGATTCCCGAATCATATAAACTAGAGAGGAACCAAAGCCAGAATGCTAACTTCCAGAGTAGGTAGATTTCCACCTATTTCAACAAGCTTCATAGATTTTTCCCTAAGAAATAAATTTGTGCTGATTGTCAGTATAAATCTCGGAGAACTTGTAAGAAGACTTTGAAAACTGGAGTCTGTGGGTTTGTGATGTCAAGATTCAGTGTGTCGAGTGGCAGGTTCTCACTTCCTGAAAGACTGTTGAGCAAGAAATCAAAGTCTCTGAATTCTGACCATGTATCAAGGAAATTATTCAGCTAACAATGTGGAAAAGGCAGCAGTATTACTTATCTGTCTCTGAGGTTTCTTGAAAATAGAGTAGAATATCAAACATTTCCTTTCTGAATCTCATGGTAAAGGTCAAGTGCAGTAAATTGCTGCAGTTGCACAGAATGAAGTGGAACTAAAGCAGATTTCACTACAGATCTAACTTGCACTTTGGTACTCGATGACTCTGCATCTTTACTTGTTAGTATTATTGGAACATCCTTTATCCTAGAGAGACTCGTAATTCAGCCCCAAACACGTTTAAATTAACATATTAGCTCAAAAATTATTCTATTTTAATTGAAAAGCAAATACTATTTTAGAGCAAAGAAAAAATGCTGGAGTGGAGGGCCTGTGAAAAAGAAGAAATGCAGGATTTCTCACTGGGAAAAAAATCAGCAACACCAGTCATATATGTTTCACATATTGTTTATATGCTTTCCTTTCAAAAGCTGTGCTGAGGACTAAGAATGCAGAACATCTGATTTCCTGTTGTTATGGATTCAACGACCTGTCCAGGTAAAAGTATCAACAGGACAGGAGAAGTTTGTGCCTTCCTTAGAATAAATAAACATGCCTGGAAGAGAAAAGCTTTCAAGATGACATAAGAAACGGGCAGAGAAAAAACTTGGTGCTTTTTGCACCATCCAACCTGGCCTTGAACACTTTCAGGGATGAGGCATTCACAGCTTCTCTGGGCAACCTCTTCCAGTGCCTCATCACCCTCACGGTAAAGAATTTCTTCCTAACATCTGGTCTAAAACGGTCCTCTTTCAGTTTAAAGCCATTTCCCCTAACTATATAAAAAGTCCTTCCCCCTCCTTTTCATAAGCCCTTCAATATTTTAAAAGCAGTGGGTGTATGGGGACCCACTGTTCAGAGTACCATGAAGTGAGGTCAGTGGAGACCTCAAATGGGGATGGATTCTTTATGAAATGGTCTGTAGACCTTGGAAACTCCTTGCTAAATATGGTGTGGATGCAAGAAGTTTGTGTGGGATCGAAATAGACTGGTCTGGTGTTTGGAAGAGAGACCTGAGATTATCTGTTAAGCAGAAAAGCTCGGTCAGGTTCTTTCTCCTTAACTGCAAATATTCAAGAACCAGAAAAGTATTAGAGGGTCATATTAAATGTTTTATCTTGTTCTTATTTTTCCTAAGGGTACTAATCAGGGATCCTCCTGTACAGGTCATGTACAGATCATCCACGATAATGCTTGATCTGAACCAACATGGCTCTTCTTCTGGAGACAGGAATCCAGGGCCAATGAAAGATGAAAAGAAACTCCTCCAAAGGATGTCATGTATAGTATGTTTTGATCCCAGAAGATACTGAAAGATTACTGGAGAAACAACATATCTTACCTAAAGGACTGGATTGTCAGTATGGAGCTGTGTTTATAAACCAATTTGAATTTGTTCTTTTCCACTTGATGCCTTAAGGAGTATGCTTAATATTTTGGGGAATTCACTTTAGCTAGGGAGCTGGATAACTTGCAATATTAAAGGCCAGAAGAGCCTGTGTTCCAGTGTTTGCATTCTTGTGTATAGATATGTGGGGCAGGAAGTCAAAACATAGAGTTAGGCTTCCAGACCTACAAGGGGCTGAACTGGAGTGGAGATAGGTAACAAGGGACCATCCTGTTGGATGTTTAAGGGACATAGTAGTAAGATGGACTTTAGTTGGATAATATGGGGAGTGGGTACTCTGAAATTTATAAAAATTAAAAGATTGTTATGATTTTCCTCTTTGAATCATCGGACATCTCCAGTAAAGCTGCTTCTCCCCTTCATTCTGTGTTTCTCAATTTTCTTATCTGTTACTCTTCAGGCAACACACTCTGAACTTTCCTGATTTTAGAATTGTTAGTCTCTTACTTCCTGTTGTAATACAGCCCAGCTTTTGAAGCTTTAAGCTCTGTTGGGAATTTTAGGGGTAGGGGAGTCTCTTTTTAGGAAAATATATAGGCAAATATATCTGTAAGTTCTGACCTTCTTGCTCAGGGTGTATCCCACAAATTACTGCTACAGGAATGGTGCTTCCAAATACCATTTCCAGCAGGTTAAAACCTCCAAGTTTATTTCCCAGGTGTGTAGCCCAGAAAAACCAAATAGTTCAGCCATATTCACCGAAAGAGGATCATAAACATGGACTATCATATACAGAAATGGCCAGTGAGCAGCTGAGTGCAACTAATATTCCCGTTAACATCTCCAAAACCTTGGCCTCAGTGGCTGAAACTTTAGACCTGCAGATTGAAGTGAAGGTCAGGGACCCATAGCTGAGATGGTTGATTTATTTGTGGTAGATATAAAATATGATGAAATTTAAATACAACATACTGTAGCCCATCACTGGAACAGTTCCCCAGCTGTGGGATCAGGCCATGACCTGTTTGTTAGGAGATGCCTGCAGAAGGCTGCTGACAAGTGTTTTCAGAAAATATGTAAGCAACCCTACCCAGGGTGCAGTTTGTACCTTAGAGCATCCTCTTCAGGGAAACACCCTCAGCTCTAGCACACTGAGCCTGCTGGGAATCCCTCTGGAGAGCACCTTTGCTCTAGGGTTACTCTGCTCTTCGTTTCTTCTCCAGGAAGCATCAACAAGGCTGGGAATGTTTAGCACTACTGTCACATGGAGGGGTCCTCAGTAGGAATGGTTTGAGTCCGTTTGCCTAAGGAGATCTTTGTGATCAATGATAGAAACAAATGTCTTCAATCTATCCTGGAGATAAGAGGGAGTCAGTCTTTGCAGATTCCTGAATGAAGCTGTAGCTCAATGGCTTCAGCTCTGAAAATATCTACTTAAATTTATGCCTGTAGCAATGCTCTTTTTATTCAGGGGACTAAATAAAAAAATCTGTATCTTTTTCTGCAACAATCTCCATATTTTGCAAATATACATTACCTGCAGTGTTCACAGAAAAGATGCAGATTTGTTGCAACTGCTTGTAATAAGAAAAGTTACAGGCAAACTTTTGATAATTATGAAATAAAGCACTTATTTAAATTTATTTAGGAGAGTGTAAGGGAAGACTTTTACAACTAGTAAGAACATTTGATTTTGAAAATTAATTGTAGAATATCCTATGTTCTGTTGTCTAGACAGAAGGATCATTTTAACTTATGCTTTTTCTATCAGTCTGAAATGCAAGGCATTTCCAGTGACAACCTACCTAATTCAAATAAAGCAAATGTTAGTTTTCCTGTATAATGTCAGACTATTATTATCTTTTCTCTCTGAAGAAACATCTGAAGGTCTGGCAGGAACACAATGACATCCAGAAGAGTCTGCAAAGTGCTTTGAATATTAAACAGGGCAAGGAACTGGGATCTGTACAGGGAATCTACCTGATGGCTCTGCTGAATGAAGGTGCAGAATCCATATACACACCTAACCATGAAATTGTGTAATTTCTTTTATTTTCTATTATAGTTTCATTCAGTCAGATCATCAAACATTTTGTAGGGGAAAAAAATATCCCAGTGTATATGACTGTGCAGAATGTGTCTGAACTGTGCAGAACTTGTGTCAGCCTGTACAATACAAACGACAAAACAAAAAGCTGAAGAAAAATAACATTTCGAACAGAAACAGTCTTGATCTACGGAGCATCAGTTTAGTGTGTTCCCAATGAGCAACACTGTCTAATAAGCAAAGACACAATTTAGAGCACAGAACTGGAAGGAACAAGCAATGTCATTAACTCCTTGGAAAGGCAGGCAGCCTTTTGATAGATACTGGCTCAAAAATAGTCTACAGAGAAGCTCTGCCTCTCAGTCCCATATACTTTTCCTAGTTGTGCAAACCTTCACACCACCAAACACTTGAAGAGAGAATCAAGGGTATGACCAATGTGCTTGAACTTCACAGCTGAAAAAAAAAAAAATAATAAAAAAAAAGAAGTAGTTTAGGTTTATTAGTGCTCTAGGAACAAATTACAGTTATTCAGTCTGGGTAAGGCCTGAAAAGGAAACTATGCAAATAGTAACTAGACACAGAAACCTGCAGTTATCAATGTGTGGATGTTTAGAAATAGCTGAAGTGCAACAGTATTTTACATGTGAAAACGATGAAGGAGCAATCAGCCTGGTAGATATTTAGCCCATGTGAGCTAAATCTTTTTTCTCCTATTCTTTCTGTGAACACACAGACCCAATGCAAAGGGACATCCTCCTAACAGGCAGCACTACTGTTGAGAACAAAAAGGTCTCCTCCTTTCATCTAGATCAAAAGAAGATGTCTGAGCTCATCTGAACCACCCTTCTTACAAGTGAAAGGGTGCAAATATCCTCCAGATGACAGAGCTGCCCAGGGAACACACACGCTCACACTGTGAGCTACTGAAGCTCGCTGCTGCAGGATCTAAACTCTCAATCTCCTGCTGCCTTCTTAGAAATTTCATGCTGCTCAGGCCCATTCTGAGTCTGAGACAGGATTAAGGACATCAATTTGAAAATAAAATGCAGAAAGAAGAGTCAAAGAGAGCTCCCAGCTGACAAGACAAGACCAAAATGGGTTAAGTACTTTGTGACTTGCGTCTTTTCCCTCTCCTACTGACTGCCTTTCCCCTGAGCCACGACCAGGCTGAAGTCCTCTGAGGTTAATGTTATCCCACATTTCTGAGCTGCATTCCCAAACTGCAAAAGAAGTTGTAGCCCTCCACTCTCACCATGGGGCCACCCATAACATTATCAGGACTGGCTATGACATAGAACAGACTCTACAAATCCTTCCAGCCTAGACGTCCTTGGGCTCTACAAAGCTCTGCTGGAATCCACTAGCCCTGAATCTTTCTCCCAAGGCTGAAGTAGCAAGTGGCTGTTGCATTAGAGATAGTTTCTTGTTGGGAGAGAGGGATGGGAAACAATCTTCACCTGCCTTTGAGCCCTACACAAATTCTGGAACAAATGCACATTTCATAAGCACTTGGAGGATAAAAAAGTCACAGCTTGAAACAGGAAGATGCTTCATGTAGCAGCAAGGACAAGAAGCCTATGTGGCTTTGTCGAGAATAAATTGTGTTGAACTGATCTAATCTTCACTTTCAGCAATGTAATGGGCTTTAAGAGTAAAGGAGAATGTGGTGTCACAAATATTACCCTTACTAAGGTTTTCAAAAGGGTTGCATGTGACATTCCCATAAGTGAGCCCCAGCAGCCTAGTCTAGATGAGACTATGATTGATTGGCTGCAAAGCTGGTTTGATAACGTATCAGAAAGGTTATTGGTGGTGCTTTGTCAAAGTGGAAGGATGTAGAAATGGAGTTCAGCCAGGCCTCTTCTGGATACAATCCTGGCATACGTTTTCATTAGTGAATTAGATGATAGAAAAGAGAATATGGTTACTAAATTTTCAGATGGCATAAAGCTCAGAGGCATTGTAAGCACAGGAGGACAGAGTTTGAATTCAGAATGATTTGGAAGAATTGTATAACCTGTTTGGGCTGAGAAAGGAGAAGCTGAAATTCACCAGGGACAAGTGCAAGGCCATGAACTTCAGCTTACACAATGCACCAATACCAAAATTTGCCAACAGCAGCTCTCTAGTATAGTGTGGTATCGCAGTAGATGACAAGGTGAATTCCCTGTGAAATAAGAGAAACTATCACCATAGAGGAATGAACAAACAGTGATATTACTCTGAAATGTGCAATAGTCCTTCCTTTGTCCCTAGAAAGACTTTAGATGCCATATTGTATTCAGTTTTGAATGTGACTGCTCAGTAAAGGTGTGCAGCAATAGTTCAGGGAAGAGGACTACCTGAGATGTGGAAAACATGGCCAGAGCAGAATGACTAACAGGCTCAGTGTTTGTTTCACTCCAGTGAGTCTCGTAAGAAGCTCTTCAACAAGCTTGCCGTATCCATGTAAAAGGCTTGTTGCAAACAGGAACACAATAATAATTTTTCTAAGTCTCCAGGGAATGAGAAACAAAAACAAACAAACAAAAAAGCAGTTTTTATGACAAGAAGCTTCAGTTTGAACTTTTCAACAGTAAGACTTGCCAAGCACTTGGAAGATTTCATTTTAGTCATAGCTTTGTGCTAATGGCATGACCTCAGCTGGATCAATACATCTGATATGAGAGTCACTGTATCTTGTTAAATGCAAGCCCTCATAAATTTCACATACCAAATGACTGAATGTAGGATCACTTTGGGAATCTCAGCAGCACTGAGCTTCAGACTCTGTATGTCCAGGCTCTGTCTGAAGTCTGGCCAAACCCAGTGAGCTCCAATACAAACTCTCAGTATGGTTTATTCTATCTGGGCTTTGCTTGTGGCATCAGTCTCTTCCCCTATTGCTATTCACTTGCTGCCTGAACTGTTCAAAGAAAGTTTTGTGCAAGGCAGTGAGAATGGCAGTACATTTTTCAGTTTCTCTAGAGTGGCAGAAAGGTAGAAAGCTCAATGACTGCTGAGATCTTTAACAAACATAAGAAATCCATGGTTTGGATGCAGTGTTTATTTGAGCACCATTCTCTACCTTCTCTTGTTTCATGGGCAGTACACTCTGAGAAGTTAAAAACCTTTTTGTGTAACTTAAAGTGATGTTCATTAGATATGCTACTTAAGCTTTCATTGCAATTCAATATGCTGAATGACAAGGCCCGTGGTACTTGCCCGTGATAGATCCCTTTGTTTCTCCAGTGGTACCATTACTCAAGTACAAGGAAACACGTTCCATTGAATTAGGTGCCTCTAATAGTGACTGAACATATGTAATCAATGATTATTAATTATCCCATGGATTCATGTCAGACCTGAGCCTCTTGCACTGAATCATTGTTGCATTACCTGAAAATTGTTATTGCTGAAGTTGGGTTATTGAGTTCTGGAATAAGGCTACAGAGCCCAGAAGAAGACAGAAGGGCAGGTGGATTTGGGAGCAGTGAAACTCCAGCTGGAAGGAACAGTGGACTCTCTTGATGGTGATGGCCTTTTAACTAACAATGGCACATTCACAAGCTCCCATTCTCCTCTTAGACATCATATATGTTTGTAGTTTATGTAGGACAATACCTGCAGTGCCTTTTGTTTTCTGGCAGTCTGCAAAGTAGTGTTTCTTTCGATGACCACTAATATGCAATATATTTGACTGATCAACCACAAAACTTCTCAAAGATTTGGAAATCTGGTTGGTGCTAAAGTCCACTCAAAGTAAATTCCCAACCAGTCTTTCATTTGTGAGCCTGGAAATCTGCTGCTGACTCCAGCAGGCATGAGAACAGCAACTGGCTCTTCAATTTTATTTTGCCAATTCAGAGACTCCATCACCGGTCACAAGAGCCCTCTGATCAGTGAAACTTGGGGACCAATGCAATTTAAGCATTGCTCATAGGCACTGGAAACTAAAATGCTGAATTTCATGTAAAGGCAGAGCAAGAGGGAAGTAAAAGGTGGCATTTAATCATTTAGATTTATGGTGGTCATAGATTGTGGACACATACTTTAAGGATAGAAGGAGACTTTGCAAGTTTGACTTAGCATGGAAAAAACTGGAGTGTTGCAGTCATACCATCAGTAGAGTGAGACTGTGGGTTTTAATGACTTTGGGTGGTGGAGATTCTGCCATATCCTCAGGTGAACTCTCCAACAATAAAAATATGCAGCTTATCTGTAGTCAGAACTTGTCCAGCTTGAGCTACCAGCCTGTGAAGTGTTATGCATTTGTATGTTAAATTAAGGAGCCCTCTGCCCTTATATATATTATTTCCCAGAATTTCTCTTTGGAGCTTTTTTCACTGCCTGCTTTTACATTTCATTACTGCTCTGCTGCAAGAGTTCAAAGTTGTCAAATGAGAGTGCTGTGTGATTCTAGGGGACAATGTTTTCCTATATTGTTTGTAGTACAGGACAGGGAAAGGGGAAATGCAAGCACAACTCCCATCTATACTGAACGGCAGCTTTAACAATTCCCTCCTCTCCCTCATCCCCCCTCACTCCTGAGTATGGATTATATCTGTGTATGAGACACCAGGGTCCTATATCCTAGCAGTTTGCCGTTCTCTGATATTAACTCTTGAAGTTTTAATGAGCACAGGCAAAAGAGGATGCTTAGCAACAATACAGACAGTACAACAAATACAGGAGAAGTAGTCTGAGATTAGATTTTAATGCCATCTTAATGACAACACCAGCATCTACTTATTGCTTGACATAACTATACCACTAATACAGATGCCAGAATACTGCAGTGTTTATACACTGTTGGGGTTTCCACCTTGGAAAGTAGGATTTTGGAAGCACTATCAGGACAAAGGGAAAAGAACAGGTGATAGACTGCCTGGTGTCAGGACGAAATTTCTTCTATCTGAGTAACATATTCAGTCTGCTCAAGCATCTTAGTGGTATGGTCAAAGTACCCTCACTTGCATTAATTTTACAGAATTTCTCTTGTCCCCAACAGATTGGAGAATTATAGCAGAGGTATTGGCACTGTTTATTAAAGATTACATTTTCTTGCATTCTTTACCCCTCCTTTCAGCTCAATTCACTTCCAAGAATGACTGGTGTATTATTAAAAGGTATGATTAGGCTTCAGAAATTAAGTTTCTGTATTTTGGAGAGAAGATTAGTTTCGTAAAACATCGTTTCGACCAAAACCAAAAGTGAAAGCTCTGAGATGCTATATACTCCCAAAACAAGCTAAAGTCAGCTTGCTTTCCAGAAATTACTGGCCAAGAAGAAGTGGAAGGAAAAGGTAGCCAAAACTGGAAATGGAATCTCAAGCCCAAACACTGTGCAATGTAGAAGAAAATAAGAAGATGGGATCTGAAGAGTTTGACATGGGATATGAGAAATTGCCCCTCTTACAACTGATGTCCTGGAAGGATTTGGTGTGCTAGACACAAGCCTTTGAAAGAGACCACAGTTGCTAGAATTCAGTTCCCACATATCCAAAAAGAGGGCGATGACCTTGTCTGGTTTTTGTGCCTTGCTGCTAGTACTGCCTTTAACCTCATGTCCTTTATTAGGCAGGCTTTAGAAAGGCAGGATGACTGCACATATTGGATAGGGTGAAAGAAATGGAGAAACAGAAGAAATAATGGAGAAATAAGACCAGAGACCATAAGACCATGAGTCCAGAGAATGGAAGGGTCTTGTTCCAGGCACAGGAACAAGATCCCATACATTTAATGTACTTAATATTGCAACCTAGATATAGCCTCTGCTTGACCTGGCACCAGCTTCAGGATTCACATACAGCTTCACATAGTCCCAAATTTCCTCTGAAAACACCTGAACTGCAAAGGACTTGCAGTTCATTGTCCTGCTCCTTCATCTCCAATTCTCCATGCTGCTGTAGAAAGAGCCAAGGGAGCAAGGCACAATGGTCCCTTTACTCCTTTCTTTCCTATGTCACACATCTTAGAAATAACCAGCTGTAGGAAAACTGAACAAAGTGGTGTGAAGTAATTGTATGCCCAATTTTGCCTTGCAGATTTTTCTCTGTGTGATAACCTAATGAAATACTGAATCTGGTCACAGTGGCACCAGAAAGTCACATCTGCTGTGAAATATTCACAGTTTAGGGGCAGACACAGGGACAGAGCAACGTGAAAATCAGTTTGTGTTAAACATATCTGGAATTGTGCTTCTGTCATCCCGAAAAATTTCAGCATTGATTCAGATCTTGTGCTGATCTTTGCTATAAGGAGAAGAAAATGACTAAACAAGAGAATTAATGATCTGCTTATCAGTATCTCTAGCCCTTTCTCTCTCTCCCTTTCTGTGATCCCTATAAGAATATGTTCAGCTCCCACGAGACCTTCTTCAGCCCTTCTTTCCAGGAAAGACACAAAACTGCAGCTTTCTCTGTGTTGGCCAAAGAAGAACTAGAAAACAAAGGAGACAGAGGGCAAAGAAAAGCATTTATGAGGCAATGAGAGGCTTTTGATGAGAGAATAATGAGTCACAAATGTCAGAGGGAGTAGCCTCAAACACCCATAAAGAGGAGAGGAGTTGAGGACAGGTGGAAGGAAAATGATGATAAAGGGGAAGAGAGAGCAAAATGAAACAGAAAGGAGTTTCAGCAGATTTCTATAATGTAACACTGATGAAGCCTTTTATGATTATAGACAGGGACTCTCAGAATGTTCCCTTGCAGGAAGTTCGCATACTCATATTTTAATAACTCTGAACGCTTTCCCAGACTCAGTGAAATGGAAACTTTTCTTGCTAGTGCTGCATGCTCTAAATCTGGGCTAGCATCACCAAGCTTCAAGGAGCTGTATCACAGACATCTGCTCTGTCTGGACTGACACATCAACTCCAGGTCCATGCTGCCTCTAGAGTGTGATAGCCCTGTGCTGACACTGCTATTCAAGAGAAACAGGCTAAGAAATAGACTATGTCCTGCCAAAGGGATGGAGACATCACTTGTATAACACCTTTTGGGAACTGGACGCAGGTTGTTTTTTATCTAGAGCTAGATGGAAAACTGAGCTGATTCAACCTGTGTGTTTGATGTTAAATTCCAGTGAAAACGTTGAGATTCTGTGCTACCTGAAGCAAAGCCAAATCTACAAGTCAGTGTGACCTTAAACACTTCCAGAAATCTCAGTTTGCACTTACTTCAAGTCCAGAATCAAGTACCAACCCAGTGTGCAAACAAAGACTAGGGATTATTGCTATTTACATTCCACCAGTTGTTTACCTGACTCTATCCTCTCCGACTTGCTCATTTTCTCAGACTGGATGTTTGGCTGCAACATTTCCTGAGATAAGTCTATGCAAGTACAAATAACAAAACAATTACAGTTGTCCCTGGATGAGCTTTTGAAAGGTATACACCACTGTTCAACACTAGTGTCAAAAGGAAAAGACTGTCAGAGAAATCACCTTACTGCAGAGAGGAAGCTTTTGAGCTCCATAGAGTGATTTCACCAGTCCTTTCTGTCTGAAACACACTTTACTTATGCAGAATAAATCCATCTCAGCCATTTTAAGAGAACTGACACCAGTGGTTTAGTCTCTCCAAATCTTATGAAGTGACAAGAAATAGTCTCTGATCCCTTCAGGACCTCTGCTGCACACTTCAAGGGGAGGACTCTCCAGTGGATTCCCCTCAAAATTGCATGAGCAATAGTTGTATCCCCAGTCCAGGTTCACCAGCTCCCCAAAGGCTGCTGGAAGGGACCGTAGACGGTTGTTTCCCAACCAAAACGTGTGCAGATTCCTTAAAAGACAGACATCCCCGGGAAGAACCTCCAGTGAGTTGAAGAGCAATAGGAATGTTTCCAGTTTCTCCAGATGCCGAATACTGGAGGGGATTTTACCTATTTTGTTGTCACTCACGTCCAGAAAGGTGAGGCTCCTCAGCTGGCAGAGGGGTGCAGGCAGCTCAGTGAGGCTGTTGTTGGCCAGGTGGAGGCTGTGCAGCCTTTGGAGTGCCCCCATTTCTGCAGGCAGTGAGCTCAGGCTGTTGTTGCTCAGAGTGAGCCTTTCCAAATGCCTCAAAGTGCCAATTTCAGGAGGGATTTTCTTCAAGTTGTTGGAGTCCACATAGAGGCAGGTGAGATTCCTTAGGCGGCTGATCTCTCGGGGTAGCAGCGCCATCCGGTACTTCAGGCAGCTCTCTCGTTCTGGGCTCATCTCCAGCACTTGCAGTTGGTCCAAGCCAAAGACCTGTGTGGGAACTGACACCAGATCCCTGCCTGAGATCTTGAGTTTCTTCTTTCCTTTGTACTTTGGATCATGTTCTGTAAGGTACCGCCAGAGTGGATCAGGATGTGGAGAGGCACAACCGAGAGAGGTGAGTGTGTCCATGTCCCACCAGAACAGCGGCTGGTTGAATGCAGACAGTCAGCGACAAACACTTGCATGCTCCACATGCAACCTCTGAGGTTTCTGGTGGATCAAGATCCTCTGTCACCTTTTCGCTCTTCCAGAGAGAAACATTCTGCAGTGTTGGTTGCCCGGATACTCCCAGTGAGTAAACAATTGGTGCTCTTGAACGATCAGGTTTCCCTTTCAGCTTTGCAGAGTACACAAAACTCAGTTCCTGGGCTGAGACGTGTACTCACGGCTGAAACCACTGTGCTGGTGTGAAATGTCTTAGCATTCAGAAAGTGAAACAGCAGCACTCTGCCTCTGCTTTTCAGCATATGGATTCAAATCTCTGCTTGTGTGTAGCTCTCTCCATCTGGGAGCACCAAAGGTGCTGTTGCCTGAAGAATTCACATTGGTTGGTCTCAAGAGATTGCAATAGAAGCAGCAAGGCAGAGGAGATAAAGTGCATTGTAAATGGGACAAGCATATGGCAAATGGGACAAGAAGAAAACAGTCATACCTGGCGGCTGGGGAATTTGGAACCATGAACATAGCCATAGTCAGTTTGTGCCTTTAACGTTCAGCAAACATACTAAAGGATCAGTTTTGAAGTCTGGAAGTCCTTCTCCCTCCTACTAAGTGTGTGAACCCCTACACCATGAAGATATCATCTTATTCTGCACTTGCTCTGGAATATTTAAAATCAAATTTTATTCCTTCCTGTCATAGCTTTTATAGGAGATGTGTAAAATACCAGGTTTATCCCAAGCCACTCAGCACAGCATGTGATATAGAGAGCAGGGCATTTTTCTGGAAGGAGAAAATTGTGGGTTTGAAGCCTCAGGCTGAGAAAGCCAACCTCTTTTACTTCATCCTCTAATCTTTAAGGTTTTCAGCTAAAAAATGCTTAGGACAACGATTTCAAATGCTTCTCAAGGAGATATGTCTCCACAGCATACCTCAGGTTATTAGAGGTAGAAGATGAGATGTTAGAGGTATAGTCTAAGGAGGTCTACCAGGCCTTATGAAGGGACAGAGCACATCACATTTGCTTTCCCAATCTGCTCAGTTCCGATCTTGGCCCAGGACAATCCTGAGTTTGCTGGAACCTGTGTCCCAGCACCAGGGAAGCTTGTGGCTGCACAAAAGAGTGGTGAGTGCTATTAGGTCTCTATTCAGATAATGTTGGGGATTATTGTTCAACCCTCTGAATGTACATTCTAGTTTGCAGTAGTTTTTTTAATTTAGTTTCAGCCTGAAATGAAGATTTTTTCAGGCACACACCAGCTGTCATCCTTGACTTGGTTTCAGAGTGCAAATACAAAACCATATCAAAATCAAGACCAGAAGTTCCTCCAGACAAATTTTCAGCATTTGTAAGAGAAAGTTGTATCACTTGCCTAGTATCCAGTAATGTGTGAGCCTGCTTTGGTATTACAGGTTCTGGGACCAAATCAGAGAATCACAGAATGGTTTGGGTTGAAGGGACCTTAAATATCATTTAGTTCCAATCCCTTTGTCATGGACAGGGTTGCTATCCACTAGATCAGGTTGCTCAGGGCCCCATCTAACCTGGCCTTGAACACATCAAGGGACAGATTTTACACGAAAAAATTCAGCAGAACTCAAGAAAGTTTAATAATTTTTTATAAGCAAGAATGGGTACAATAACTTTGCGTTGTCTGTATATCACATCAGAGACGAATACAGCAGCCAAGTGAGATCTCCACTTGCAGAGGAAAGTTGCTTACTGACAGATTTCACAAATAACCATAAAAATAAGACTCAGTGTTTAAACTCAACTCCCCTCAAGAAAGTGCTGAAGAAGTTATTGAACTGACAGTAATTTCAGACTTGGATGAAAACCATCCCCCACATTGCTAAGGGGAAAAATGTGTTTCTAAGAACACATTGTCAAATACATCTGTCCTGTGAAATAAACCAAATTGCTGTGTGTGCTGCCTTCTGCTAAAACAGGCTTTTCTCTTCAAATCCAAACCCAAGTCTTTCAGACAGCATGTTATGCAGAGACAAAGCTGTGGTCAAAAAGAAGTTTTTGTGATGTTTGGCACTCTCCTCCTGTTGCAATTTTTCATACCTGGAGTTTGACTCTGGGTTTTCTTTTACCAAGGTGGCATATTCTTCTCTGCTCCATCTTGCAGGACATCCCTCTTCCTGATGATGATAGCTGGCTTATCAGGAATGTCAGAGCAATGATTAATGTCCCTCTGTCAAATTGTTCCCTTGCGCTTTCTACATAAAGTTCATGGTACGAAATGTAAAGTAGTAAGAAAGAGGCCATACTTTCAACACATAATCTCCTACAGACCCAGCAGGATATTCTCATTCTTTATTCAGACAAACTCCAGCAACAATTTTGCCAGAATCAATATTGTTGAGTCAAGCCACGCAAGATATTCAGATGTTAGCCCTTATGACAAAAATCTTCTTTGTAAAGCAAATACAAAAACCAGTCTCCTCAGCATCATGTCTTCATGTTTTCCTAATTGGTTGTACCAATTTCAAAAATCAGAAAACAAAAGTCTGTTTGTTACTTCCAGGTTTAAACCAAATCAATGAAGCTAAGCATTTACAAAGGTGTTGACAGAAAAATACAGATCCCACTGGACCCTTATTGCCCTAAGGATCTCAGGTACCAAAATTAGCATGTAGGAAGCAATTGGGTTGCTGATAAACAGACTCTCCCCCCTGCTGCCTTGGCTGTGCAGAACCAGGAGCAAGGAGGATTTGTCATGGTCCCTGGTGGATGCTCACCCCTGTAACAGGGCTGCAGACTAGGGAAGGCCTTCAATTCCAGATTGACTCTGGCTCTCTGCTGCTCTTCCTCCCATGTCATGGAGTGGCCACCTTAACCCTCATCAGCACTGGACTCCAGCTCACAGAAGATGAAAGAGGTGGTAGTAGATTTTTTTCAGTCTATGTTGTTACGGTTGAGTTAGCACAGTCATTTTAAGAAAATTTTGATGTCACAAGGACAGTACAAGTTCATGCCATAGCTTTGTCCCTCTCCCCCTGAAGTACCAGGCCACTATTCACATATCATCATCTGTGACACGTATGTCCCCACATCAACTCAGTGGGAATGTGAGTCAGTGATGGTGGAAGCGAGAGACAGCTTGTAGGATATCTTTTTTTTCCCTGGAGACCTAGTTAATGTAGGCAACACAGCTCAGAGTGCTGCAGCTGAATACTTCAGGATGAGCTGAATTCATCTTGAGGCTCTGTTGCTCTCATTGGAGCTGCCAAAATGCAGGTCCATTGCTTGACTCCTTGAAGTCCCAGAGTTGAACCATGATGGTCCTTGTGGGTCCCTTCCAACTCAAGATATTCTATGACTGAATCTTACTGTGAGAGACTGAGCATAGCATTCAGGTACACAGAGATAAGCATCTTATATCATTTGATGTGGTACGTAATCTCCCCTGGGGTCACCAACTGAAGCTCTAAAAAGCCTTCCCTAGGTACTACATCACACTTGACAGCCCCTGTCAGTGTCTCTGGTCCCAAGACACTGTGGATGCTGATACCCAGCACTACATAAGCATCAAGTCCTGCTTCACATGCTACCAAAATGCCATCTTTAACAGGACAGAGCTTGGCCAGTTTCCACAGTAAAAGACTGAGCCATCAGGAAACTCTATTTTATTATTTTTAATATAACTTGAAAATATTTTGTTTTAATTGCCCTGAATGTGAGATCTGTGCTCCTCTCCCAGCCAGTCTTGTGGTCAGAGCACACAGTTAGGACTTAGCTGCTACAGTATTTTTATTGTCTCTCTAGGGAAAAAAACCAACCACCAACATCAAAAGAAACACAGGTATTTGATACAGCTTCCAAGAAACAACTAATTCAAAACTGTTTAGAAAACAAGTATAAATTGTTAAATAATTTAACACAAATAAAATATTTTCCTCAAATGATCCTGTTACTTTGTTCTTTGTAATTTATTTATTTGACAGGTGAAAAGTTGAATGAAATAATGGTCTGTTTGCTATCATTTCAATAATTTACATGTGATATTAAAAAAAAAAAAAGACCAACTGACAGTGGTGTCATAAATTCCACAGGAACATTAAAAAAATGTAAATAATACATTGTCTGCTCCTCTAATGCAGTTTTAACAGTATATTCTCTCTTATCACAGGACCAAAATAAAATCCAGCAAAAAATCAGCCTATTCCCAGGTTTAAACCTCAGACTCAGTGAATAGACTTTATGGTGATTTAACCAATCACTCAGTTGCAGAGACAGGAACACTGAGATGCCAAAGATACAGCAGGTTTACTCTGTCCTGGGTTATGAATTGGCTGGATAACTGAGCTCAGAGAGTGATGGCGAATGGTGTCACATTCACTTGGAGGCCAGTCACTAGTGGGGTTCCCCAAGGTTCAGTTTTGGGGCCCATTTTGTTCAATGTCTTTATTGATGATCTGGATGAGGGGTTGGAATCCACTATTAGTAAGTTTACAGGTAACACCAAGCTTGGAATAAGTGTCGATTTTTAGGGATCTTTTAGAGGGTAGGAGGGCTCTGCAGAGAGACCTTGACAGGCTGGATAGATGGGCTGAGTCCAATAACATGAGGTTTAAAAAACCTAAGTGCTGGGTTGTACACTTTGGCCTCAATAGCCCCATGCAGAGTTATAGGCTGGGGATGGAGTGGCTAGGCTGTGGCCAGGCAGAAAGGGACTTGGTAGTACTGATTGATAGGAGACTGAACACGAGTCAGCAGTGTGCCCAGGCAGCCAAGAAGGCCAATGGCATCCTGACCTGCATCAAGAATAGTGTTGCCAGCAGGACCAGGGAAGTGATTCCTCCCCTGTACTCAGCACTGGTGAGGCTGCACCTTGAGTGCTGTGTCCAGTTCTGGGCCCCTCAGTTTAAGAAAGATGTTGAGTTGCTCGAAGATGTTCAGAGAAGGGCAACAAGATTGGTACAGGGGCTGGAGCACAAGCCCTATGGGGAGCGACTGAGGGAGCTGGAATTGTTCAGCCTGGAGAAGAGGAGGTTCAGGGGTGACCTTATTACTTTCTATAACTACCTGAAAGGAGGTTGTAGTCAGGCGGGGGTTGGTCTCTTTTTCAGGCTACCAGTGACAGAACAAGAGGACACAGACTTAAGCTGTGTTAGGGGAGGTTTAGACTGGATATTAGGAGAATTTTTTTCACAGAAAGAGTGATTTCCCA
Organism: Serilophus lunatus; assembly: GCA_013399895.1. Lineage (NCBI taxonomy): Eukaryota > Metazoa > Chordata > Aves > Passeriformes > Eurylaimidae > Serilophus > Serilophus lunatus. The sequence goes on from VXBA01002782.1 coordinate 36,454, forward strand.
CAGGAATGGTCTGCCCTGGGAGGTGGTGGAGTCACCGTCCCTGGATGTGTTTAAGAAGAGATTGGATGATGTACTTAGTGCCATGATTTAGAGATGATGGGATGGTGTTGGGTAATAGGTTAGGTAATAGGTAGGACTGGATGATCTCAATGGTCTTTTCCAACCTTGTTAATTCTGTGATTCTTTGATTCTGTGATGGGTAGTTAGGAGAGAGCCATCAGCGCTGTCTCTGCCCTACCCGCCACCACCTGCCTGTATGGTCACCTTGCATGATGCTGGACAGACAATACACACACCATCACCATCTCAGACTCAGAGGCAGCTGCATTTTCTTTAGGGTAGCTTCCAGCCATGGCTAGGGCTTTACTTGAAGGTTACAGGCTGCCCAGATGGCAGAACCTAATTTGGAAAGTAATCTCAGTCCACTTTTCCAAGTCTGCAAATACACACAAAACGACTGAGGCAAGAACTGTGGCAGTTTTCAAAATCCTACAAATATAGCCTTCTTTCTTACCTGTTACTGCAGGTGACTTTTTTAGGCATATTCATATAGGGATTGCTTCTGTAAGATGTGGCAGCTATAGAAACCCCCCTTTGATGACTATACCCTGAAAACTGGGTGATTATAAACACCAATCTTGATCTGGGTCCAAAGCTCGTGTCTCTTGCTCTGCTCACTAGCAGCAGAATCTGCTTAGTAAATGTCATTTAACTGGCTGGGCAGAAAACAAGATTTAAGAAAAAAGCGGGGAAATGGCTCCCACTGAATTCAGGGCATGGAGACAACCTGGGGTGTCTCCAGGAACAGACTGAACAGATAGACATATGCTAGGAAATATGGTGGAGCAAAGGGAATTAGGCTGAGTCCCCTTTTATGGGGAGAGAATTAGCAGAGACATAATCTGTACCTTACCCAGACAGATGTGTGTCCCTTGTGCATTTAATACAGGCTCTTGAAAATGGATCCAACAGACATTCAAACAAAAAGAGTTACAAAAACCCCTTAGATCTCCTTCAACTGGATGCCACTGCACCATCTCACCTACTGGGGGTTGCACTAGATGACCCTGAAATGTCCCTTCCAGTCCAAATAATTCTAAGATTATATGACCTCACAGGAGTTAAAGACCCTGAAATTTGTTTAACATCAATGTGTATCTTCCCTTCATAAGGTGCACTAGAAGATATTGAAGTCTATACAATGCATGGCCCATGCAGACACACATGATGAGAATCTGTGGAGTCTAAGGAGTCACTGTCATTACAGGAACTAAATGGCACATTAGCATGGCCCTGTTAACATGTTTGACCTCTATAACACCTGCTCATTGCCACCACATTTACCCAAAATCTTATTCCATGTTGGGAAGTGCTGCCCAAGTAGGGACCCTGTTCTGCCTCACCACCAGAGGCATGAAATCTCTCAGCTTGGACTAGGAACAATGTTTCTGTTAAATATGTGATAAACATGTTTGCTTAATACTATAATACAGCAGGCTGACCCAAAATGCAGTACAGTAACTGATATACCATTGACAGTTACTTAAAAGTTATAAGCTTTAGTCACTTTAGTCTTCCCATAGCAAGAAACACAGTAAAATCAAATCAAAGAGTTTATTTGCATAGAAAATAGCAAAAATAGCACCACTGAGAGCTACACAGTAAAGACTTTGTTTAACCCTGGCATCTGAACATGTTATTTAATTTCATTTTTCAGTAACATAGAAACAAATTTTATCTGCTACTGGGTGAGAAAAAGGTTCCAAGGTTGGCAAATTATTATCTCTGGGCTTTAGCCTCAGGGTCTGATTCTGGGCTGATTATCAACAGCTGTGGCTTCTGCTTGGGTTAGCCAGTTTGGAAGGACCATGCCATATGGTGAGTGTGTCAGCAGGGCAGGGTGCCTCTCCTCTGTCTCCAAAAGAGCAGATGAGATTCCCAAACACATTCAGCACTTAGTGCCTGTGTCAGGTCCATTACTCCGATCTCTCGCTACAAACTGCTTTGTGCAGAAGGGGGTTGAGAATGCAGCTGCTGTGCTGGCTGGCACACACATCCAAGGCCTGATCACCTCTCAGATCTGCACTTTGTGGGTGGGCATGTCTTGTTCAGACTGTTTATCTCGCAAATGACCTGTTGTGAAGGTCTTTTCAGACTCCATGGCCTCTTTACTCTGTCTTTGCATTCTCAGATTTTGTCAATCAGCCGATAAGGGGAAAGGGACAGTGTCTGACTTGTTGCTTTCACCCTCAGACACTATTTTCTCCATCTTTCTGAACACCTCTTTGCTCTGATCCTTTTGTCAGAGATCAACATCTTAGATCATCTTACAACTACTCACCCATCCTCTAAATAACACAATTTGTCAAGTCATCGATACAGTGGATAATCCAAAACAGCGACGCTAGGTTCCAATTGGCTTCCAGAGGTTTTTAATGCAAAGGGATTTTCTATGCTGCTGTGGCTGATTTTTGGGTGAAGCAATGGTAGGGAGCTATGCATACACTGACAATGCACATGGAATTTGGCATCCCTCAGCTGACAGAGGACAGGTTGAAGATTTTTGCAGAGGCACCTCCCTGACAGAGGGAAGCAAGCTCCATTTGTTGAAACCAAACTCTGAGTACAAAGGTTTTTGCACAGAGAGTAGCAAGAAGGTCTAGATCATCTCTGTGGTCTCTTCAGGCCCTTACTATGAGATCCCACATGATTCCATAAAAAGTAGCTCCTACAGGATATAGATTCACTTATTGGCAGAAGAACATTAAATTTAACAGAGATCTTCTGGAAAGCACATGTTGGATGTTCAAAACTTCCTGTCCATTGTGAGTTGGATGTAGCACTGCAGATCTTCCTGACAGCTTTGGCATAGCTTTACCTTCCTTCCCTCCATACAGATGGCAGATAGCACCAAGGATCCTGTGATCAGCCTGTGTCTCACAGTAAATGCCCCAGGCGGCAGGATTTGATTTCAGTTTAAAGGGTGAGGGATAAAGCTTTGGAAAGAATTAATCAGATAACAGACAAAAAATTTGGCATTGGAATGGTTTTGCATAAACAGCTACACATTGTATTAATATTATATGCTCTTCAAAAGAGGAAAAAAACCCACTTACTGGTAATGTTTTAATATGCCCTGATGTTAGAGAAAACAAAAATAAGTTCACATATCACATCAAAGATAATAATAACAACAAATAATAATAATTATAATTCATAAAAATAATCTGACCGACCGGCAGCATTTGTTGGCTTTAGAAGGCATCCTGTGAAGGAAACACAGCTGAAGACATCTGAGAGCTCTTGGCAGGTGTGATGAATTCAAGTTTTAAAAACAAGTCTGGGAGTGCTCCTTGCATCCTAGGGCCCTTTGACATTGCTAGGTCGGGCAGCCAGGCTTGCATAGTAAGCACATTGAGTAGGGTCACACTGCCCATTAGCTCCTGGAGGTCCCTGTGGACCTGCAGGACCAGGCACACCAGCTTCACCTTGAGGGCCAGGTGGTCCTGGCACCCCATCTTTGGCATAACCAGGCTCCCCTGGGAGGCCTAAAATAGAAAAAAAATACTCTTGGTGAGTGATACTGTCAGGGTGCAGTAATCAGCAGCGTAATATCACAGGAGAAGACTTAGTTGCCGAACTGGGATGCAGACATCAGCTTCCACAGATTTGGGGTTTGGCTAGGATGTATCTTAAGGATATGATCAGAGTGTCTCCTCTGGAGGAAAGATTCCCATTCCCTATGGCATCCTTGGGATGTACCATTCTGCTATCACCGATCTTCCTCTATCATCATGCTGAAGCAGTGAAACAGCAGCAGACAACTGATAACATATGGTCCTCACAGAGAGGAGGTGAGGATGGGAAAGCTGAAGGCAAGAGACAGATTGGGGAGAAAACTTATTTGTTTGAAGAACTGTTATTTGAAGGCAATGCAGGGCCAGTATGTCAAATGAAGACTGTGGGGTTGTGAAGGTTTCCTGTAGTTTCTTCCCCAAGAGAGCAGGGTCAAGGCAAAATTGATCAATGACTCCTAATATCAGACTGCACACAAACAATGTTTGCTGCTGCTTTGTCAGTAACAAAAAAGAGAAGCTGAATGCCCCAGGCACAGGTGTTCTGTATGACCTTTTATAACATCTGAAACTGCCTGAATCTTTAAGTGTAGCTTGGTCACAACAAGACTCTGCTAAGGACAGAGAAGACACTTCACAGTGTACCTAATATTTAAAGCTTGACTTTGGATTTGACCCAAAGGTCGGTTAACTTAGCTGTAACTGAGACAGATCATTATATCTGTCCATCAGGCTGAGGTGTGGCCCGATACAATGCTAGTGATACAGTTCTTCCCCTTGAGGCACTTTCTACAGAAATTGTGTATGCTGCATTTATCTCACCCTGACTGTCTACCTAATATGTGTCCTTGAAGTGGTTCTGAGCAATGTGTTTTGTGGGCTGTTCTGAATAACACACCTGGAATTCCTGGAGGACCTATTTCCCCTCGTTGGCCAATGCCAGTGTCTCCTTTATCACCCTTTGCTCCTCTTTCCCCTATAAAGAAGAACAGAAAAATAACGAACTGATGAGCATGGTCTGCAGAACTAAAGAATACCACTATAGGTTTTTCATTCACACTGAAGTAAATATATTTGGTAAAAATAATTCCTAATTGCGCCCAATCCTCTGAGATGGGACATTAAACGGGAATGAAAACTTGTCCCAGTTCAGCTGTGGCTAGAGGTGGAACATATCAGTGATTGTTGGTCATGTTCAACACCTCTGGTTCAACAGACTAAGGTCACTTCTAACACTCGTATTTTGGGGACTACTCATATGCTACTGAAAGGAAAGGTGGACACCAAAGTGGAGTTGACGCATCCTTTTATGGACTGCCCCACTACACCAAGTTTCACTCACCCTTGGGACCAACTGGTCCAGGTGGCCCTTCAGATCCAGTCTGTCCAGGCCGCCCGGGCTCTCCTGGAGGGCCAGTTCTGCCTGGGAGTCCTTCCTTCCCAGGGGGACCAGGAGGCCCTGGTCTGCCATGGGATGCTTTTACCTGTGCAGGCTGTATCTGAGCCAGGAGATAGGTTAACTTTGCTGTGAAGAGAAGAAAATGGGTTTTTTAGACTAGAAGGAGAATGCTCCAAAAGATGGAGACTGAAAACCAGAGGCCCAGTAAAGTACAAGTATTGCTACAGATCAATCTTTTCAGGGCCACCCGTTTGTTGTCCCCATACAGTCCTTTCCCATAATCCATGATTACGCCTCCCTGATCCTCTCTAAATTATTTAAATTTCATTTCTCAGTAATTTTAATTTCTCCTAAATTTCCTACTTCACCATAAACTTTTCCCTCATCCTCTGCTCCTTGTTCTCCAAGGATCTGAAATGTCTCTCCATTTGGCTACTTAGTTGGTGGTTTTCTGATAAACAGTGATCATTGCTGCTCTGAAAAGAAAAGCCTTTACTCACTGCTTCTGTTGCACAAGTGAAATGCTGCATGGTTGGTCTGTAGGGAGAAAGCTTACTTTTCTAATTCTGGTCTGTTGCACATGTGAAGTTAAAACTGAGGTACCCATCTCTGGCTGTGGAGTCAGAACTTGTAACTAAGCTCCCTACAGCAACATATTCTGCAATTTCCAAGCAGGCACATAACTTGCCACTTCAATGCTAAGACCCTGAACAACTGTGCTGGTTTTGGCTGAAGTAGAGTTAATTTTCTTCACAGTGGCTGGTATGAGACTTATGTTTTGGATTTGTGCTGAACACAGGGTTGATACTACAGAGATGTTTTTGCTAATGCTGAGCAGGGCTTACATAGAGCCAAGACATTTTCTGCTTTTCATAGTTCCACACTGATGGGGAAGTTGAGGACATACAGAAAGCTGGGAGGATGCACAGGTGACTCCAACTGACTAAAGGGATATTCCAGACCATGTGACATTGCACTTAGTTTATAAAGTGGAGGGAAAAGGGAGGATGTTTGGAGTGACGGCATTTATCTTCCCAAACAACTGTTATATGTGATGGCCCCTGCTCTCCTGGAAGTGGCTGATCACCTGCCTGCCCATTGGAAGCAGTGAATTAACTACTTGTTCTATTTTGGTAGTGTGTGTGTGTGTGGCTTTTACATTCCCTATTAAACTCACTTTATCTCAACCTACAAGTTTTCCAGCTTTTACCCTTCCGATTCTCTCCCTGATCCCGCTGGTGGGGGAGTGAGTGAACAACTGCGTGGTGTTTGGTTGCTGTCTCGGATTACACCATGAAAACAAGAGTTTTCCATCTTCTCTTCACTGGTCCTAAATCTTGAGTGCTTTTAGACTGGTGTAGATATTGAAGACTGAGAGTGTAAACAAAATTTTTGAAATAAATCACTACATTGAACTGTGATCTTTACTATGCAGGAAAATGGCTGCAGCTATGTGTCAGCTGCTTCAAGAACTGTGTGAGAAGCACTCCAGCTCTGCATCTCACTGTTGATGGGGTCAGTAGCCATCTGCAACTTCACGTACTTTGAGAGGAACAGCTGCCCACACCCACTCCAGCCCCTCTTCTCATAGCAATGAGTATCAAATGTCACAAGTAGAAATTAGGAACATTCTTTCTCTAGCTGGGACCTCAAAAGCAAGTTTATGTCCTACTCTAATTATTTCTGTGCTACTGCCAGACATGACAAAGCCTGAGGAATGGTAAACCACATTTCATTTTACACATTCCTCCTTCCAGACAAGCTTGTTGCAATATTACCTTCCATAACCAGGAGAATTTCAGATGTCAGCACAACTATGGAAAGCATCTTTTATACTCTCAGATACAACTTCTGGCTTTCCGGGAGCAGATTACTTACCATCTAGCTGCTTGGCTAACTCCTCTTGGATGAGCCTTCTCAAAGTTTCCAGAGATGGGGGTTCCCCCTAAAAAGTCAAAATCAGAGTCATGAGACATGATGATCACAGCCAGGGTATCAGATAGTGATAGGACAAGAAAAAACAGTTTTAAAGTAAAAGAAGAAAGATTTAGATTAGACATAAGGAAGAAATTCTTTACTGTGAGGCACTGGGACAGGTTGCCCAGAGAAGCTGAGGATGGCTCATCCCTGAAAGTGTTCAAGGGCAAGTTGGGTGAGATTTGAAGCTACAACCTCCTTTCAGGTAGTTGTAAAGAGCAATAAGATCCCCCGAGCCTCCTTTTCTCCAGGCTAAATTCCCCCAGCTGCTTCAGCTGCTCTTCACAGGACTTGTGCTCCAGACTCTTCACCAGCTGCTTTTCCCTTCTCTGGACCTGCTCCTGAATGGAGGAACCCAGAACTGTACACAGGAATCAAAGTCCAATCTCAATAATCAAGAGTACAGTGGAGGAATGACACCATTCCTGATACAGGCCAAGATGCCATTGGCCTTCTTGCCTACCTGGACACACTGCTGGTTCATTTTAGCCACTGTTGACCAGAAACTACAGGTCCTTTTCTGCCTGGCCACTTTCCAGCCAATCTGTCCCGAGCCTGTAGCGCTGCAGGGGGTTGCTGTGGCCAAAGTGTAGGACCTGGCACTTTGTCTTGTTGAACCTTATGCTGTTGGTCTTGGCCAATACAGGTCCCTTTACAGAGTGTTCCTACCCTCCAGATCAACACTCTGATCCAAAATGATGTCATCTGAGAATCTGCTAATGGTGGACTCAATCCCCCCATCCAGATTTTCAATAAAGATATTAAACAGAGCTTGGCCAAACTCTGATCCCTGGGGGACACCACTAGTGACCAGACATGATTGGATGCAGCACCATTCATCACCACTTTCTCGGCCAGGCCATCCAGCCAGTTCCTCACCCAGTGAAGAGTGCACCTGTCCCAGCCATGAGCTGACAGCTTTACGAGGAGTATGCCATGGAAAACAGTGTCAAAGGCATCCGTAATTTCCAACCTCCTGGCAAACCATGGGCTCAATGGTGTAAGCAGGAAGCCTGGTCTGAGGGCATAGTTGGAACATTCTTTCTATCTCCTTTCTAGAGAAAAATGTGCTTCCTATACTATCAAAGGACAAGTAGTAGAAATCAAATCAGGACACAACCTCTGCCCTACCAGATCACAGTGGAGATCCCACCTCCTTTCTCATCATAGCATGTTTCCTTGCAGAGAGGCCTCAGGGTAGGAATGGCAGGTATCTGCACTTGCTGAAAGCACTTATACTGGATGCATCTCATGCCAACAGGCCTTATCTCAGGAAATAGAGGCTAGTTTATGCATATGATACCTATTCTTCCAAACTCAAGTACAAAGTACAAAGCACAAGGTTCTGCCTGATTTCAGGCTGCTGAAGAGAGATAGGGGATGTGGCTTCCTTGGCCTTGGCTCACTACCCAGCCCCCAAGGCATAGTATCTTTTATTCCTTCTCTCAGCTCTTCTATATGATGTTGCTGTTGTACATCTGAAAAAACTATGAAAAGATTTTTGGTAGGTGGAAGGAGAATTTTTTAGGTTGTGGCTTTCCAAGTAAACAAAAAAAAGCTACTTTAGGGTAACCAGTCTTGTCATCTTCAAGCAGCAACATCAAATGTTTTCCTTTGTAAATCAGAAAGTGAGATGTTTCTCTTGATATACACTTTTCTTCTTTTTTTTTTTTTTTCTAAAATAATTTTTTGAATTTCTGTCAGTTCAGAAAATAATTCAACCTAATTAGGTCAACCGAATGGTTGCATTCTTTTGTGTATGCATTAACTGTTTTCCTGCATACTTATACTTTTAACATACTAAAATGCAGTTTGTGTCCCCTACATTTATGAAAACCTAGTGAGCTCTTCTGAACCAGAAGTTACTGTTCATTTAAAAAAACCCCAGTATTAATTACCTAAGTGACATTTCAATTTTAATCAATAACATTGCTGATAAGTACAGAGTTGGTCTATTTGCTTCCTCCTTCCAATGAGAAATTTTGCATCAGAAAAAGATGTGTTTGTTGGTGACAAAAGAAACAATTTTGTCATTAAGTTCTAACCATTTGTATGGCTCTTAGTTAAGATCTCACTGAGTAAACACAATTGCAGAGCATACTTCGAAGGCTTACAAATTATCTTTTCGAGTTTTAACCCTATTAGTTGCATTAAATCTCCATAATCATCACTTGATTTCAACAGATATCTGTATTGTTAAGACACATAAAGAATTGCTTTGTCTAAAATTTAGTCAGCTTCTACATCAGAGATTATTTCACTGTTTATTCTCTTCTGAGGTGATCTCAAATTCATCCTAAGGTTGGGCATAGTGGCTTCACTGATGTTGGTAGTTTTTCTCATTCTGCTACATACACCACCCTCAGGCATTCTCAGTAGTGAGATTGTTTCTCGTTAGGGGGAAAAAAAGGGGGAGAGGATATTAAACAAAAATAGTATTTCATGAATTCTGATGAGCTGACTCCAGGATTTCCAGGAATAGAGCAGTGACCTTTCCACGGCTCAGCATTTTGTCTCTCATAACAACCAGCAGCAGAGGAAGGCATTAGTCCTCCATATGAAATGCTAGACATTATTGCACTTATAGAAAGAATTCTTTTCAGACTCCAGTACCATGGCCATAATCATAGGAGCTGATTTAGGCATTTGAGGGGGGAAAGGTGTCAGCAGCCGACCACCCTGGCTGTGGGTCTGGATTGCCCGGCTCCCCTGAAGTGCAATTCAACACCCCCACAACCCTTCCCCACTGGGTTTTCAGCAATCTGGTCCAGTGGAAGGTGTCCCTGGCCATGGCAGGGAAGTTGGAATTAGATGGTCTTTAAGGTCCCTTTCAATCCAAACTATTTTATGATTCTCTGAGATGTGCTATAGTTCTCTTTTATGTGTATCAAGAGATAAAAGTGCTGCCTCCCCTTATAACATGCTCTTGCTCTAGCTTCTGTCAGCCCCAGTGTAATCTGAGGTATTTTTCTGATCACACACTGTGACAGTAAAATCAGCATACAAAGCTCTTCTCTGGCAATCTTACCCTTGGTCCTGGAAATCCTGGCTGTCCTGGAGGACCAGGAGGTCCAACTTGCCCAGTGTCTCCTGGGGGTCCATGGGGGCCCATCAGTCCTGGATGGCCCTTATGACCAGGTATCCCAGGGTCACCTGGAGGGCCCTTTTCTCCTTGAGGGCCTTTTTCACCTTTGATGCCAGGCTCGCCCTAAGTGAAAAGAGTAACAGTATGACCACAAAATAAGAGGCAAATTTCTGATTTCAAAACACAGCGAAACACTAAAAGCTGAGATGGCAAAGTTACTGAATACAACATCTGGTGCACTACAAATGATCTACAAATTATTACTGACGGAGAATGATTAGAGCTGGGAGGGTGGGAAGCATGAGCCATGTTTCACTCCTGAATGGCCCATACCCTGAGTCCCTAACTCAAAATAGCTCTCCTTATTTCAACATAATGAAATAGCTAATAATATTCTCCAACCTACCCTCTCTCCTTTGGAGCCAATTTCACCCTTTTTCCCTGGTGCACCCTGCAACAAAATAAAGGTAAACATAAAAGAGCTATCCAAAATAACAGTAAATAATAAAACACATACCTTTACAATGATTCTTGTGAGCTGAGGAAAAATTATTTCCCTGATGGTCCCACAGTTTCCTGAGAGCTCCCCAGCTGCTTTCAATTATCAACAATCCAAGAAAAAAAGTAGCATGACAACCAAGTCCCAGGAAGAGATTCTCCCCCTCTACTCTGCTCTAGTGAGACCCCATCTGGAATTGTGTGTCCAGCTCTGGTGCCATCAACATAAGAAGGATGTGAACTTATTGGAGCAAGACCAGAGGAGGCCACAAAGATGTTCAGAGGGCTGGAGCACCTCTGCAATACAGACAGGCTGGGAGAGTTGGGGGTGTTCAGTCTGGAGAACAGAAGGTTCTGGGGGTAGTTAAAAGAAAGATGGGGACAAACTTTTTATCAGGGACTACAGTGATAGGACAAGGAATAATGGCTTCACAATGAAAGAGGGTAGAATACTGGGAAGAAATTCTTCTCTATGAGGGTAGTGAGGCACTAGAACAGGTTGCTCAGGATGTTGTGGATGCTCCATCTCTGGAATTGTTCAATGTCAGATTGGATGGGATTCTAAGCAACCTGGTCTACTGGAAAGTGTCCCTGCCTGTGACATGGGGGGTGGAATGAGATGATCTTTAAGATCCATTCCAACTAAAAGTATTGTATGAAAAAAAACCAATTTGTTGATACCCAGGTACCATCCTTGATGGGTTTTTCCCGACACACTACCCCTATTTTAAAAATAAACTACTAGGAATTTAACTTACCTCTTTTCCAGGAGGACCTTTCTCTCCTGCTTCTCCCTAAGACACACAAAAACTGAATTCAGCACCACAGTGGAACGAGTTGGAGGAAAAACTCCACCTAATAACCTTCAGCCTTGCTTTCTGTTAAGACCACAAGTTTTTTACACAGCAGCAGGTTTGGATTGATTTTTTAACATACTGCTATTAGTCATGCCTGGAAAGACACTTTCTACTATTTAGATAGCATTTCTTAGTACTGTTGATCTCATGTAAATAACAGGAAATAATTTCTAATAAACCAGCTGAAAGCAGGACAGATGTTTCACTGAAACTGTTCTTCTCCTTTCAATACATTTTGTTCCTTTTTCTTACCAACACAAAGCTTCATACACTTTATATGGTCTCATTTACCTTCAGCTGCACCAGCGTCATACCCATAACATTCTAAAGATGTAAGTCAAGTAAATTTTGTAGGTAGAAGTACCATCTTGTATTATGCCAGCTGACAAATATAGAGCCAGTAAAAGAGGAAGTTCAAGTCTAAAAGCTTGTCTATCAGAATTATATTGAATAATCTCAATTTAAACAAGCATACTATTATATATTTTTCAAATTATTTTCTCTGCATTTATAATGTGATAATTAGACAATAGCGTGCATTTTCACATTTCAGTGAAAAAGATATCACTGCACTCCTGAAGTGCAGATAAAGGAAAGCAAACATTAAACTTATTAAAGTTATTTCTGAAATTCTGCCCACTTACCCATATCATGCATGGAAAGAAAGATTCCTCTTTGTAATCCACTTACAACCAACACCCATGATAAGGTGCATACAGGTGGCATTTCCCCCCTAACCTGGAAACATCATCTTGGGTAGTGCTAGCATCTCTACACATACTTCCTTCTCCTCTTTTCATCATGAAACTCACTTTCAAATTATAAAATAAAATAAAACAATATATAGAAGGAAAAAAGGAATCATACTGTGAAAGATTAGGTTCTGCTGGAGTCACATGAAAGCCCACTAAATTTTTTTTTTTTTTGTTAAAACAGATCCAGAAATAAAAATATTTACCTAGCATTCACTTTTTCCACCCTTCCAGTGGAATTTAACATGTTTTACTCATCTTGGAAGGGCTAAAGATACTGGATTTGGAGGCTGTGATATTTTCATGTGCATAGGTATTATTTTAGATCATTTTGGGAGGTATATGAATGATTTAATTGCAATTTACCTCTGTTTCTGGCAACAGGAATTTCTCTCAGAACAGAAAATACCAGAAATACTTGTATTATTATCAGTACTTACAATTTTCCTATTTAGTCCATCTGGAATTCATGAAGAGATATGGTCTGAGAACCTAAATATCCCATAAACATATTAAGAAGACTACTGAGGCAGTCTGACTAATGCATACATCATCAAGGCTGACTGACTGGTACCAGATCCATAAATGAGATTATGGATGTTCATCTATATGAAAGATGTTATATTTGAAGTCCAGTTTCCTTTGGAAGTAAAATTATATGGCTTCTGGATTTGTCAGATCTTCTGCTTATGTTTTTTTTTTTTACCTAATTGAAGATGACCCTGTCCCATTCTTATCAGTCTAATATTAAACAGTGGGTATTGGGAGGGTCTAATTCATCCCCAAACATACTTACAGGTGGTCCTCGGGGTCCTATGAAGCCAGGGAGACCCGGGCTGCCCGTTTCTCCTTTATTTCCTTTAGGACCCTTAGGACAGAAATGAGACAGACATTAGCAGCCCTTTCTCCAACATCACTTTTCTAGAGCATGCATTTACAAATACATTGGAACTGTGGAATTTCAGTGTAGCAGCAGGACTCCAAAAAGTGACAAGGAAAGGAAGGTAATTTAGAAAGGAAGGTAATTTAGAATTGCAGGTTGCAAACACCATGGTTGCATTATTAATAAGTTATGTGGGGTCCCTGGGAGAAGTTGAAAAGGAAGGGACAATTATGGCAGGGACAGGAGGTGTGTTCCGTGGTTGTTCTGGTATCACATGGTTTATAAGGGGGTGTTGAGAGTGGAAATGCTGTGATGAGTGATGACAAGGAAACAGTGGAGGTGGTCATGCTGCTCAAATCCAAGAATACAACCAACAGACAGCTACAGAGCTGCTCTTTTGCCTTTATTTCCAGGTTCAATTCATAAAATGTCTGCCTTTCACTTATCTCTTATGGTATTCTGTCAAACTATCCACTCTCCTTACAGATTAGGGCAGTTTAAATGACAGTTCATGATACAGAACCATTGCATGCACACTTCCAACACACTTTAAATTCTTATTTAAATCTTTTCTTTCAGAACTTTGTCCCTTACCTTATAATTCAGAACAAAGCCCTTTTTATTCCTAGAGCAAAACTTGCATAGAAAGAGCACCTGGCAGGCACAAAGCACTTGGATTTTGGGTATACAACTATCTTTGGAGACTTCAGGGGCTCGGCTGCATTGCTGTGTGCAGGCTTAAGCACAAGCACTGTGAATTGAGATGGGAACTGTCAAATAGCAGATTTAAAAGGAGAAGGCTCCTGGCAAGTTTTGCCTTGTGATTGCAAATCAGCACTGGTGAAGATGGGGAGGAAAAAAAATACCCTTATTGCCATGATAACCTTTCTCATCCCTCCTTTTTTTCAGAATAGAAAGATAAAATATTGGCTTGTCACACCACATTGGGAAGGAAATCAGTGCACTTCAAAATCAATGGATTCACGTACAGCACAAGAAAATGCTTCCCATAATAACCTTTATGAAAGGGAGAGGATTCATTTTAATGACAGAGAAGGATACTGATGACTGTCTGTTCTGCTGACCAACACTGTCTCATTGTTTCCCCTTTCTCATCCGTCTGACTTTATCCTTTTTCAATCTCCTACATTATTTTTGGATTATAAATCCTCTGAAGCAGAGGCTGCTGTGGTGCTGTGTTTGTGCAGGAAGCTGCTTGGTGAGTCTCTGGGTCACTTGCTGACGGTCTAAGTAATGAGATAACGCTATGATGATTAAAAAAATAATCCCCATTTGGCATTCACAAGGCATCTCAAAGCTTCAGTGACCTGGTGAAGACCCAGAAAGTAAAATTTTACTGATAGAAATTGGGAACAGGGGTGCGTATAATGAAAAGAGGAAAAGATGTTTGAAAAGGCAATGGTGAGGAATCATGGATTAAGAAGCAATGGCAGCAGTCCCAGGAAGGTAAAAAGAAGGAGAAAAAAGCTGTGGCATTTATTTTTTGAAGCAGAAAGGCTGTGAGACTGCACCACGCCTGTCCCACCTGTCAGCTATCACTGCCCCACAGAGAAAGCTGGTATTTGCTTCTCTGAGACATCCCTGCAGCAAAGCAGTGCTTAGTCAAGGGACAAGTCTGTGTCAAGGTCGGGGCAGTTTTATGACACTGCAAGTGCCACAAAGAGTGAAGTCCTGCTGCATTTTTTCAGATTCCTTCTGCTCTGCCTTTGTTTCCCTTTGAATCCAGTAGCCCAGCAAGCTGTTCTGTGTCCATAGGCAAAGAGAGGGAAGAGCTCTGCATTGCGATAGATGCTACTGGACATAAAGGCATATTTGCATGGATTTGTTGAATTTTGGACAGTTTTCAGCAGCAGAACAGAGTAAAATACCCAAAACCCAAAAAAACAAACCACCAGCTCATCACTGTCCTCCTTACAGCTCTTCATTACCAAGCTGTTCTTCTCCACAGGATGGCCTCAGGGGAGTTTCATTCTGCTTCCTGATCTTGGTTTACTGCCCGCTATCTGCTCTTTCCTCAAGTGCCTGGGGAGGATTTTTCTGCTGCTGCTATTCTTCAATGGCAGCCTGCCAGCTCCCCGAGGCCCTTTCCTTCCTTGTGACAACTCTCTGCTGGCTGCACGCTCTCTGCTTGGCAAAATTAAATCTACTGGTGGAGATGAAGCATGCCAATCTTTTTTCCATACCAGGTAATCAATCATTTCTTTTTGCTGTGAACACTTAACTTTCACTGGGAAAAATGATGACCCAGCTAGCATCTCAGTTCCAGGAGCACAGCCAAACTTCTTCCCCCAAAGTCAGGGCCAGCCAGTGCTTTTCACATCACCAATCTTCAGACATGGAAACTTCAGGAATATTAATTGGCTACACTTAATCCATTCCACCTATGCTTCCTCAGTCACCTCTCCTTGCTGTATGAGTTTGCCTTTGTGGTACTTACTGGGATACCAGCTGGGCCTGGTTCTCCTGCAGATCCAGGCAATCCATTCTTGCCCTGTGTCAAAAAGAAAAAGGTTAGTGACATAATATATACTAAAATAAAAATCTCCACATAGTCCTACACCAGCAGGGATTTCTTTAGCACTGTTCAACCTCCTCTCCTGACAAACTGTGGAGTATCCTATTTCCAGTTGACCCCACAAGTTCTGCATCCCTGATTGCCTATGTCTGACCCCATCTCAAGAAAAAATTGAGACATATGGACCCAAATGCTCCAACCTGAGGAGGACCAAACCAGCACTTCCCGTCCTCCTTCCCTTCACCCTTATTCCTATCATGTGCATCATCCTCCTGGATGGATGGAACCATATACTATGGCTGCTCCAAGTCACCAGTGTTCAGATAAGATTCTTTTTAGAGTTCCCATTTTTTGGGGAATGGAGAAAACCACTTGTTATAAAGCCTTGAGGTTTGCTTGACACCAGATCACCCAGAATGACTCAAAACATCCTTTAAAAGGACCTGTTTCTTACCATTCCTTAACAAAGTAGCTGAGCTGATCATCTGCACTGACTAGTTTGTGAGATGAAGTACTACAGCCTGCTCCTCTCAACTCACTATGCAGAGGTATTTTTCTCTGCATTGGAGTTGACCATAAAGACCAGCCCTTGTACTGGCAATATTCAAAATTATTAGTCACTCTTCTCATTAGAGAAGAAATAAAGCAGAGGAAGAACAAGAGAAACTGATGTTTTGCCCTCCAACCTACAAAACCTGAAATATCTCTTCTCTAAAGAAGAATATGGCCTGCAGTTATGTTAATTTCTACACCTTTGAATATTTTTAGTCTTTGCAAGTGTTGTGCAGGGACACAACATGTTAGTGAGTGATGCCAGCAGTACAAGAATAATGAGATGAATTACAAGGTAGACACAGGAGCTCTCCATATGTTCCTGCAGCCAAATCTGAAGCCCAGCCCTCGCAGCTCATAGTGACCTGCCACTCCAGCTCCTGGAACTGCTACCTGAATCAGCACTTTGCCTTGATTATGGAACATGTTGTAGAATCTGTTTAACTAGGAGGTCTTGCAAGAAAAAGAACTCAGTCATTGCAACATATTAAAGATGTACCAAGGTTCAGCAAGAAAGGTTTCCATTCAAATTTGATGAGTTCATTTGTAAACAGAATTTTAAACCCTATGAAATTAATAAAAGCAATTTTGAGCCATCACAAATGGCACCTTTTGAAATGGCTACTAAATTGCTGTTTTTTTCACTGAGGTTGTAATAAAATTGTGCAGATGAATAGTATCACAACTGGACCCCACATATCTCAACCTGGGCACCTGCAGTTAGTGACTACCTTTGAAAACTAAGACCTTGTGAGAAGCAAGTGAGATTCCAGAAGCAGGAATGGAATATGACCATTTCTGACACTGCAGTCCTGACAGAATCCATTAAACTGTTCTCTCACTGAATCAGCAACCATCAGTCCATTGCAATATGCTAACTCTTCATCAGTTTCTAAGAATATCATTCTTATTTGTCTTTCTCAAAGTAGCAGAAGTGTTTTAATTAAACACCATCTGAATCTTCCTTAAGACTCTTCTTTCAAACCAGAGTTCTGGACAGCAGAACATCGCCATTACACACAATGCAAGGATACTCCATCCCTGGAGGTGCTCAAGGCCAGGCTGGATGGGGCTCTGAGCAAGCTGGTCCAGTAGAATGTGTCCCTGCCCATCGCAGGGGTGGTTGAACTAGGTTATCTTTAAGGTGCCTTCCAATCCAAACCATTCTATGAACTATAATGTAGCTTCATAAATGGCTTGTCAGGAGAGAAAACTCACCGGCTGCCCTCGAAGTCCTCGAGGGCCCTGTGGTCCTACAGGACCAGGATCACCCTGAAAGGAAGAAAAGTATTCTGCTGAGTGAGAAAAATCTAACATGAAGGCAAGTAAACAAATAGTTTAAAATGTTCCTACTAAATTACACTGATCACATATTAGGGGAAACAGGAAAAGGAGTCTTACTGCCTCCCCCTTCAATTATTTATGAGGAAGACCAACCTTTTGAATTTTAAATATCTATCACTAAATACAGCCTGATTACAGGCAGAAACCATTTTTGTCAGGTTATTTCCAGATTATCTTAAAGTTGTATTTCTCAGGGACAGAGATTCTCTAATACTTTTCAAGAATTGACTACTCTGTTCTCTCTTCAGGGAGGCTTCAAAGCTGCTTCTGTCTTCTCCAAGGGGTTCCTTTAGGTCTGCCTTACAATTGGCTTTGTAGGGTACCACTTACAGCACAGTATTTTCCAGTGATACAAGGGGGTGCAAAAGAAAAGCCACTTCTCCAGGTCCCACGGCTGTGGCACTCCAGCTGCTCGGTACATTGCTCAGCAGCTGCTGCAGGATCCCACATCGGCTGTGCTCTCCCAGGACTTTGTTAGATGTATGCACTCGACACTAATAACGCCAGAGAATCTCTGTGTACCATCTCTCTTTCCTCTGAACAGCATCAACATATTCCATAGGTATTTCATAGATTTCAGTGGAGTAACACACTCAGTTAGGTACAGCTGTGGCAGAGGAAGCATGGCAGAACCCAGCCCAGTGGGAGCTGCAGAGTGAAGCACTGCTTTGAGATGGATGGTAGAAGGCAGGTCCCTGACTTCACAGCACAGCCTGTGTTTCACACAATGCTGCTTTCTCTGCTTTTCTGAAGATATAGCTGACATTTTCGTGTCAGCAGCTGAGCAGTGACAAAGGCCCTCTAATTCTTTGTTTCCCTTAATGATCCTTGCACAAATCATTGCCTGCAATAACTCACTTTTCATTGCAGTTTCTGCAGCTGTTTCAGGTCAGGGTCACTGTGAATTAAAATTTTCAGTTGTCAGGGAGCAGGAGATTCATTTCTGCTCAAAATGGTAAACTTACATCCTTCCCTGGTGGCCCTTCACGACCAGCAGGACCTGTCACACCTGGCTCCCCCTGCAATTCAGCAAAAAGGAAAGAGGGGTCAGCTCAAGGTCAAATTCAGACCAGTATCACCACTATAAGTAGTATGGGGTTTCTGCAATATTGGACTGAGCTCAGTGAAAACTGTTTTAAAGCAAATAAGAGCCTCGTTCATCTTATATGACATGCAGTTTATAAAAATAACTCAGAAGCATCTCCTGTAAGTGATGCACAAGGCAGTGCTCTGCTTTCCAGCAGATTATTCGCTTCTGCAGTCACTGAAAACCACCAGCATATTCATGATACAGAAGCTATCATGAGGAAGAGATGAGGAACTCCAGCACTGGATTTTCAACTAAGCTTCTGCAAGCAGAGAAATTTATTTCCCTGAAAAAAGGCAGAATTAGGTGGAAGAACATTGATTTTTTTATTCCACTTTTTACATCAAGGAGCTCAGAATAGAGCAGAGAGCAACTTTTATTCAGGACTTGAGGTTTGGATTTTATTACCAACAGGCAAGTAAATCAAAGGGACGTTTCTATTCACATTTCTGTAAGTTTTGTACTTATTTTGCACTTCTTCAGCATTTTTGGAGGAGAGCTAGTACTTGTCCAGCAAGTACAGTAGGGTTCAGTAGGGTTCCTCTCTTTGTAAGTCAGCTTTGTACCAGAAGGATTTGGTATGGAGGCATCCTTGAAGATTCCTCACAAAGGGCTATCTCAAAGGGAGCATCAGAGCACTCAGCTCTGCCAGCTGCCTCACCTCAACCCAGAATCAGAAGTTCAGCAGAGGGAATGAAGACAGCTGCTGTCATTTTATGCTACAAATATATGGACCATGGAATTGTAGTTGAAAATAGCCACGTTAAACACTGTTATAATTTTTATCTATTGCCTCAAAAAGAGCAACTTCAATTTGCACAATCTTCCTCCAAAAGATCATGCATGCTACTTACCCGGGGACCTGGGGGACCTGTATCTCCTCTCTGTCCTTTGAAACCCTGCACAAAAGAATGAAATCAATAATTATCCATCACCCTAATGAAAGAAAATGCTAAGAAAATTCTAGCTTGAATGTTTGCTTCATAATCTTCCCAGTTTTGCCTAAGGTTGCTGGGGACTGGTGAGCATGAACCACCTGTGTCCCAAGGTGTACTTAGGAAGTGCCACATCACAGGAAAACTTTCCACACCTCCTTAGGCTGTTAAGCCAAGGCTCTAGTCTATGTATCCCTAGTGTGACCAGCCGATACATTATTTCACCCTAAATTTCACTGTCTCCATTTTTTCAGAGGAGACATAATAGAACACAAGGGCTACAGGTGTGATTTTGCCTTCAGGTGAAAGGGTGTCATGTGCTTATGCCCTTCAACTTCTAGAAAAGGGATTTACTCTAAGTGTGAAGGATTTGGAAATGTCTGTGTTGTATTTTTCTTGTTTATTTATGTATTTATTTAGTCACAATGCCATGGCTGGTTATATGTTTACATCAGTAAAAGGCCTCACCGGCCCAACAAATGTTCCTTGACTACAGTTCACAGGAGTGAGGGGATTGAACCCTGCAGAGCAGCACCTACCGGTAAGCCTCTGGCCCCCTCCTGGCCTGAGAGCCCTGGTTCTCCAGGCTTTCCCTAAAGGAAACAACAATGCTTATGTTAGAGAGAGTCTCAGGCCTGTCTCTCTGCTCTTGAGCACTGTGACTGCCCAGGGTTTCTCCAGCACTGCTGCACTCTGAGTATGCAAGGAAGACAGCAGTGAAAGACATTTCCATACATTGCCATTCCCTGACCTGCACTGTCACTTGTAGTTTCAGAGGCACTTTAAACCTCCGGACTGGTGCACCTTTGCAGTGTTTTAATGTCAGAGAGTAATGCACAGAGCTGCACCAATACCTAATCAGCACCTCCAAAATCAGCATCTGCACAGAGAAATTGAGTGTTTTGGTGCAAACACAAACTGCAGCTGCTGTGACAAGCACTCCTCTACACACCAGTTGTCCTAATGACTAATAACTCGGCTCTTCTCAGAGTCACTAAGTCCCATTTGATGAGTCACAGAAAGAGACTGGCAATGCCTGATGCTACAAGCACATTCTACATATAACACACACAGTTGGAAGAAATAACATTCACTGCCAAATTTATTAACATTTCCTTTTAGCTGACAACTTCATGGCTCAGCTTTTTTCCCCCAGCAAATGCAAGTATAGACTAAGTAGAGAAAATCAAATGTAAACCCTCTAATTCTGGGCAACAGAATTGTCTCAGTGCACCCCAGAAAAAGCTTCTTTAGAGACAACTCCTCCAAGCATTTTATGCCCCATAAACTTCTACCGAGAAGATGGATCACTAGGTTTGATGTTACAAGACAACCTTCTTTCTCCACAGAGTTTACAGTAGCTATAAAAGTGGAGTCACTAAGTTTTAGTGTATTTATGGTAGTTGTAAAAGTAAAAGAACCCAGTTGCTTTTCAAGATTGCTCGTGTGTGACGCTTATAAATTGCTCAAGACAATACAGTCTTTCTGGTGTTAAAAACAGACGTGCAAACAGGCTTCTTGTTCCCCCTAAGGAGTCCATAGATAGGCAGCTTCAAAAACAACAACTGGATGCTGGCCCTGATTGTCTGAGCAAAACAGTTTTAAATGACATTACCGGTTCCCCAGGAGACCCTGGTTTGCCATCTTTGCCATCATTGCCAGCAATGCCCTGAAAATTAAATGCAAAACAAAGTATAAGGAATCAACAAGAAAGATTGGTGGGGTTTTTGTCATCATGGCATGCTTGTTTGCCTAAATCTCCAAAATCTATCCTACTTCTATAGCTCAGCCATAAATCTCTCCCTGCTGCAGCACTGTAACAGCATAAACTGTTTCCCTTTCCAATATGGCAAGTCTAAGTGATACCTCCTTTCTAGCAAGGCAAGCACTCCAACAATATCAAAACAGGATTCTAAAAATAGGTGTTATCAATCATTATATTGCATTATCTTCATTCAGGTAGGCTACTTTACAAAAGAAATAGC
Source organism: Serilophus lunatus (assembly GCA_013399895.1). Taxonomy (NCBI): domain Eukaryota; kingdom Metazoa; phylum Chordata; class Aves; order Passeriformes; family Eurylaimidae; genus Serilophus; species Serilophus lunatus. The sequence continues at coordinate 57,919 of VXBA01002782.1, forward strand.
TCTGGGTCTATCTTTATGATAGATTAAACGACTCCCAACAAGTTGTACCACTTTATTTTCCAGAAGAGAGGAGTCTATGTCCAAGATGTACTTGGAACTTGAGTCAGTACAAAGGAATAATTTTGATTGTGGATTCAGCTAAAGTCAGTACCCCAGTCTCTGAATTCTTGTGCCCTTACAGTGGAGGTATTATTTGATTTTTGTGCTCTGCATGAGAGCATTTTTTTTCCAATCAGGAGATGGATAAGGAACAGACCTGATTTACATTGTAATTGACACTTCGCTTTTAAGTGATCAAATACAGCATTCACACTGTCCTGGACCAAGGACATTGCATCAGAATGACAGATATCATTACAGACCATGCATAGCTTTCAAAGTACCTCAAAAGTGTCACCTCTGTGTTTTACACACCTATGTGTATATGAATAGTTTAATGTGTTGAATTAGAAAGAGCTTAATTGCACTCACTGGAAGTCCAGGCAGCCCCGGTGGGCCCTGTGGACCTGGTGGACCATCTTTTCCCTGGAAGGAAAGAACAGTGTGGGTCAGAGAAGCTCATATGCTTCTGCCAGGTGAAGATTTATCACATACAGAGTTTGACAAGGGATAACTATGAGAAACTGGTCTTGCAGCCCATGTCACACAGTCTATGAGGTTTCCTTGAACTCCTTCTAGTTTAAACAGAAGGGCTCTCTTTTCACATAAAAAATTCAGTATTAACTATGAGTTCTTAAAGACTGAGAAACTATTGAAATCATTGGTAATTTTTTTTTCTGAAGAGTAATTATAGTTAATATTTCATCTATAACTTCCTGAATGAGGTGTCCAGCTAGGAAGTAGATCTATATTTTATACCTATCAAATGAGTAGTTACAAGAAATGCCTTGCTGACAGTTGCAAGAAATCCCCTTATTTCACAGGACTAGACAATAACACCTCAGGTTTTTCAGTGTCACAGCCTTGATTATCCATTTCAGCCAGGCCTGTCCATCTACTTTCTGACCTCTCTGCTGAGAGTGCTCACTGATTTCATGACAGCCATCAGAAGCTGCATCACTGCTCACTTCTGATGAAGTTCGAGTTCTGAAATGGATCTGAAAAAGGCACCTTGCTTCTTAGGAATCTCTGCTCTAGAAATCAGTCACAGAATTACACAGTCTTAAACTGTTCCAGCTAAACAGCTTGAAATCCTCAGGGAAGGTTCATTTTTAACTTTTCAACCTGAAGTTAGCATCAATCAGATTACCTGTCTCTCACAGGGTTTTCTGATGCATTACCATAAAGCAGAATCTAAAAACCCTTCAAATGAAACAGAAGTAGCAAATTCTTCACAGGCTTCTCAAAGGTTGCACTTGTACTGGTATTTTCAGTGGTGCCAGGAAATTGTGTCATGCCTGGGTATCTGAGCAATCTGTGCTCAGACATCCTTCAAGAGGTTGCTGGGTATATTTTGATAATCCCTACACAGAGTTGAGGTATTAACTTAGGTCATGAAACATCCTAACAGATTTAGTAATCCTATTCTACTTGCTTAGATGCTAATAGCAAAGACAGACAGACAAGAGCTACAAAAACTTCAACAGAGGTCCCATGGACTGGATTAGGCTCTGGAAATTTGAAAGATTAATTTGGTGAGTGAAAAAAAAATCAACAGCAGAGTAATCTGTGGTTGTTTGTGGAGGTCCTACTTGTAGATGTGGAATTGATACTGGCTGAGTATTCTGGGGAGCTTTCAAACAATATTACATGGGTCACAGCTCAGCTTTACTTCACAGAGTTAAACATAGATAAAGTCAGTGGTGAGGCACAGAGCTTTGAGCTTACTACGTCTCCTGGGTTTCCTGCTGGTCCTATTGGTCCTGGTGCCCCATCTGATCCCTAAACAAAATTAAGCAGAAACAATGTGAATGATTAATGCATTTTGTACTTTTGTCAACACGCTTCCTACCACCGCTGGCAACTCAGAAGTTCCCTTCAGTCATTCAGTTCAGTATTCATTCCCTTTCTTCATTCATCACTGAAAAGCAGTGCTGACCTCTGCATTCAACCAGCTTCCAAAGCCAGAAATAGTCAGACATTTGAGTTTGGTCCTGGCCCTTCCTTCTGAAAATAGGGTACAAATAGGAAAAAGCCAATCTTGTAACAAAAATAACTCCGAAGAACAGAAATTATGGGAGAACAGAAATTTTGAAGCACATCACATTTGGCTGTGAGTCTATTCAGAGGGTCTCCTAGGACATTTGTGTTTTAATCCTACTGGAATAACCTTGTGGCTTGTGGCATTATGAGGTTAATACACACACAGTAAATGTGTCTGTTATTAACTTCTCCTAAAATAATGCTCACAGAAGCACAAATGACCCAAAAAGCAAGTCCACATGTTGCCCCAGTGGCAAAGCATCCAGCATCCTTTAGACACTGCTGCCATCTGAATACAGAATTTTAATCTAATCCTCTTTTCTGGTATGTCCTGCCATTTAGCCAGTGCAATGTAAATTCAGACTGTGCTGATCCCCAGTACTGATGAAGGTGGCACACTCTCAGCATGGCAGAGCCAAATTGCATTGTAAGCAGCAATATGAGCAGTGATGGCTGTGAGAAAAGAAAGGCATTCTGGAAAGAAAAGTCCTTGACTCAGGAAAAGTCTCAACACTTGAAGGGTGCAAAGCAGAGATGTCACTAACAGGAGAGCCAAGTAATTTCATCCCTGATTCTGCACTGTCATCCCTTGTTGAATACAAAGAACCATAACTGTACTAAGAGACAGAACAGAGCAAGGAATGAAAAGGACTGTGATTGAGAGAGACATAAGTAGGCCTTTTAATTCAAAAGTTACCCACATGTTATGAAAATTGGAGAAAATCCAGTCTCGTACCACTGTATAAAACCAAGAACTCAAATTCTCTTGAATCTGCTGGTTGTAGACTAAAAAGTTTTTCCACATACAGGAAAACACTTACAAACATACTAAATAATCTCTGTGGAAGAATTTTCATCATCATTGTGTTGTATAAAGAGAGCAACTGAAGCTTAGCATCAATTTACAGAGTGGGGTGAAACAATCAGTGAAAAGTGGCCAAGGTATTAAATAACAATTATCATGAGTGGGGAACTCTATGGCACTCAGGGGACCATTAGGAACCCACTGGAAAATGCAAATTCAGTGCACAAGCAGAATGGAATGGTCCTTTCTTCCACATGGAGTTTGCAACAGTCTTTGTTAATGAGGAAAACACAGGACCATCTTTGCAGCAGAGGAACTTACAGGTGGACCAGGGTTTCCAGGAGCCCCTGAGAAGCCTGGCATTCCAGGGTGGCCCTGAAGAATGAAAAGAGAGATTTTCTTGATGCACTATTCACACCTCTACTTGTATAAAAGTTAAGTGGTAACAATATTCTAAGCAATATCAAAATGTGGCAATACACAGAGAGCTGGCTATAAGAAAAGAATCATGTCTTTTTAAAGCAAAACCTTGGTTTTCAAAGTGTTCACTTCAGAAATTACATATTTCATGCAGAAATAACAAGGTTGGAAAAGACCATAGAGAACATCAAGTCCAATCTTTTACCTAACTTAACAACTTTCAAGTGTACTTTTCCAATGTGTACTTCAGTCTACGGTAACGGAAGATGAGAACAGATATTGTGGAATTGTACAAACAGGAATTCAGGCAGGAAACCAAACCTGTTCAAAATATCCTACACATCTAACTGAAGAGGTGTTGATTTGCACCTTGAACTAGTGATTCAACCCCTGGCAAAATTATCTATGAAAGCTTGTTCTAATTTAGAGCAGTCTCCTCTTTCCTGTAGCAATTCACTATCTCCTAAAAAGGATCACCCTTATATTCATCTTCTAAGACAAATAAAAACACTGAATGTTTCAACTCAAAGACACCTGACATCCTGAATACCACCTAGGTATTATCTAAGGAAATTACTAAATGTTAAGTAATGCAGAGAATTGAATGATACAGGACGATTTTTGTTGGAGATGAAGAAGGAAGCTGTGGATGATTGCCACAGTTCCACTCTTCAGTACAGCCCATTTGTGGTTTATCAGTGCTGAAGAGCTCCCATCTTCCTGCTCTGCCTCTGAGAGCATATTTTTTGACAGATGTCATAGGAATTACTGATGAAGGGACAGGCACAGTAACAGCAGTATTGGAAAGCACACTCTCTTTTTACCTGTTCACCTTTTTCTCCTACATCCCCAGTCATACCACGGTCTCCTTTAGCACCCTGATAATAAAAAAAAAAGAGCCATCAAAAGTCATGCAGATTCAGTATTGTGACAGCTTTTTGACCTCTTTCATAAAGCACTTGGACATTTGAGCATAAAACTCATGAATTAGTACAGAGCTTTCTTTGCCCTCCTCTTATGTTCTTCCCTAGACTTTCACTACCAGTGCTGGAGCCAGGAATATATGTGAAGAATGGCCTTCAAGCAGACCCGGCATAGCTGGTTTTAATGTTGTAGTCTCATAGACATAAAAAGGAATTACACATCCTTAAAAAGCAGGGAGGTTGTAAGGCACTTCACTAAATCACATCTTGATAAGGAATCATCTGGCCCAACAAAAGATTGCACAGTATGAGCTAGTAATCTCCTTTCAGGGACAAGAGCAATAAAAATGGCATTTCTAAGGTGCAGTCTGAAAATTCATGCCCAGAAAGCGCTCCCCTCTTTCCCTGTCTTTCTTTCCTAGTAGTACAGAATAGAGGCGGCCAACTCAAATGTAAATATCTGTATTATCAATGCTTAAAGTAGGGCACAGTGAAAAATACTGAGTTGATGGTAAGCAAGTTATGAACAATGCACAGAGCAGTAATGAACTTCTGGCCATGGAAATGATACTCTGGTTTACCACATGAGATCTGGGAGACAAGGGAGAGAGGAAGGGTTGATATCTATTAATTAAAAGAGATTTCATACGGACAGAAGATGTGAAGCTGCTCATAAGCAAAGATCTGCAGTTCTACTGCTCTGTTTCAGAATGGAATCTAATAGTTTAGATTGTGTTGGCAAGGACAATACACCACTTACTTTTAATTGCAAGATATAAATTTAATTCATGAACCTGTATCAGCTGGTCATACACTCTAATAAGTGCAAACACAAAGATGTTAAAATAGGAGTTACTTTAGACAGTAGCTCAGAAATGCAGGAACGTCTGGAGGAAACTGTGTTCCATCATGAAATCACCTTCTCTCTCCCTCCATTGATTTATTTCACTTTAGGCAGCTGTAAAGATTTCAATTGTGACCAGATATTGTCACTGAGAGCTGACTGATGACAGGCCTCTTCATAGGAAATGCTTGAAATGTGACATTATTAGAATACTTCAGAAACTGAAGTTTTATGTTGGCCTGTGTCCCTAGACTATAAGGCAGAAGCATATTAGCTGAAACAAGGAATTCTTCCTATAATTTTTTCAGGAAATATTGAGTCTATAGATAAAACCATCCTGGCAGATGGGGTACATGGAGTCCAGCAGCCCACTGCTACAGCCTTAATTTAAGTCATTCCAGCACATAAGATTCAGAGGAGAGACACAGGCAGGGTGGCTACTGCTGAGGCTTTAATTTCTTCCTCACCTGGTTTGGGTTGAAACACTCTCAAGTCCTTATCAGTCATCAGAACAGCAATGTAAAGAAATTCAATACCAAGAATCAGGCCCTTCATATGCGTGTGTCCACGTGTGAACAAAAGGATGGTAGAAGATACTATTTAAGTGCAACAGTGTCCATGTGGGGAGCTGTACAATTCTGCCTTCCCAACAGGCCAGTCCTGCTTCTTTACACAGACATGGATCCCACCAAGATCCTCCTTCAGCCATTATCCTTGCAGTATCATAGAATGGTCTGGACTGGAAGAGACTTAAATATCATCTAGTTCTACCTTCCACTAGATTAGGTTTCCCAAAACCCCATTCAACCTGATTTTGAGCACTTCCAAGGATGAGGTGCTCTGGACAATCTGTTCCCAGACTATCCCAGACTAATTAGCATGTCTAACTTCTCAGAAGTAAGTTTTCATTAGACAAGTGAAGAAAACCAACCAACCTTTGGGCCATCAAGCCCAGGTGGGCCTGCAGGACCTCTGGGACCAGCAATTCCCTGCAATGAAGAAGAGGTAGAGGTAAACACTATTTTAGTCCACTGATTCCACAGGAATCTGAAAAAAGATTCAGTAGGTTGTTGGCCAAAAAGAAATAACTATTTTATAAGAAATCATCAAAAATATTATAAGAAAATCAAGGTTACACCAGATACAGGACATGGTCACTTCCCCAGCTCTCTTACCATTTTCCCATCCTGGCCATCTCTACCTGGTGGTCCTCGGAGACCTTTATCACCTTTGAAACCTGGGATGCCTGGCAGTCCTGGTGGGCCAGGAGGGCATTCACTGCACACATCCTGGGAGAGAACATGGATTAACACACTGGCAATATACTGTAGGAACTTAGCAGACCCTACAGACACCCACTATGAACACAACACTATGTTGCTTGTATAATGCATAAACTTTTTCAGTTTTACCAAACTAGGAAGGATTGGGGTGAATTTGCCTTCCAGAACTGCAACGAGTGCAGTGTGAAGAACAGTGAGGGTTAGCAGCTGAGCTCACACATGCTCCCATGGGGAGTTTCTTATCAGTTCTAGGCCCTAAAGGATCTTTCGGGATCAAGAAACCAAGGAAAAACTCTTCCTGATGGGGAGGTCAGCGAGATGCAAAGCAAGACTACAAAGAATAACATTGTTTTGGATCTACAAGAGTACTAGAAAACTGTGTTTGCACCAGTATGAAAGAGCTGGGTTACTGCTCAGAAGGCAGATTTCTAGGCAAAAAAAGCATGTGCAGCATAACGTCAGAAAGACTTTTCTGCAGGAGAAACTGTATTCAGCAGCCATCATGGCCAAGAAGAACTCATCTGATGGAGTTTGTAAAGACCAAGTGAATGTCACAGTGTCCTGGCCAAATTTTATTACGGAAAATCACTACTTCCCTCCTTCCAAAACTCTTTGAAGGATCATCTCAGTAGTCTTTACATTTCAGCTATCCTCAGGAAATTAAATACAGCATGTATGACACTTTCTATGTCAAAGACAGACTCCCGTCAGAAAAGGGGACTGCATCCTGCCCATAAGAGACAGCATAGTACCATGGACAGATCATCAGGCTGAGAGTAAGGAGACCTTGCTATAAAACTCAACTCTGTCAACGATCCATTGAAGAATTGTAGGGTAAAATGTCTTTGAGTCTCAGTCTCTATGTGGATGTTTATCTACCTACAATGGAAAACTCCTCAAATAACAGAGCCCTAATTTCAGCTGGGATTTCAGGGTGCTGCTTTAAATAAATCTGTACTAAGTGTGAAGTGAAAAAATACCAAGCAGAAAGAATCTGCAGGGCATATGGCTGTGCTTAACCACAACATAATCAGAAGAAGAAAACAATAGAACAACAAAATTACATTCTGTACCAAGAACAAGGCTTTCACTCTCATCCTGATCAGAAATCCCAAACAATACTGTACAGTGAAAACACCAGAGTACTTAGCTCCATAAAACAGACAGCTCTTCAATGAAGGCATTTCACAGTAGCAATCTTAAAAGGGTCTTTTTTTTTTTAAATGGAGTTGGTAAAAGAAGGTAATTTTTTAGTTTCTTTTAATCAATAAGAAAGGATTTCTTGCCATGTCTCAAGACAGCTTAAAAATCTCCCAACTCAGCCCATGGAAAACTGTAAAGATTTTGCAGTCAACGTCTATCAAAGACTGACTTGTTTCCCAGACTACTCTTGACATGAAGAATAAAAGCAGACAGATCATCATTTTAATTTTGAAACATGAGTGCTTCTGGGGTTAATTACCTGTATCCTTTTTGGTTCACAATTCAAACTAATTTTGTGCACACAGTTCAAATTTACTCATCACTACTGAAGTATATGTGAAAAAAATCAGATATTTTATTCAAATGGTTTCCATTTCCTGGCTTAGACAATACAACTTGATAATGTTTATTTCTCCTTGGGAATGAACATCTCAGGAAGAACTGAAAACGTCTCAAAGCTTTTGTAGAGATCCTTGTATGTCATTTCACTGCTGGGGATGGGATTTTGATCTCCAGTGTGAGCTCTAGTGTCCCAATACTGGTCAAGTAGAAGACTTACAAGTTTCAGGCTTTGACAGTGTTTAAGGACACCTTTTGTACTTGCAGTTCAGACACTTTCCCATCACAGAGTGATAGTCAGGTCTGAATCAAACAGAGATAAATTCTCACCCTCATCAAAGGCTGGTTACCTTTACTAGGAGATTTATATCCTCTGGAGAGAGCAGTGGTGGTGAACCCTGTGGAATGAGAAATTAATTATCTCAGGCAATTTTAAAAGGCAATAAGACATTCTATTTTATTTCTGAACACACTCACGGAGTCTCATTTTTTTCTCTTTCTTTGCCTAGGATTCACTAGGACAAATGTACACTTTATCACACCTGAGATGAATTCTTGCTGAGGAAACTGCACAGTGGTGCTAAGAAATTGCTTTTAAAATTTTGGCTTTTTATATGCAGAATATCCAGCTATTTTCATAGCATTCCAAAGCCATCACAGATATTTTTAGCATAACCATTTAGTAGGTCTTAACTTTTTCCCCTTTGCTCTGCTGCGAAAAAGAGCAGTGGAGAAGCACCAATGTGCACTTTTGAATTGAGGTGTAGAGGTGGAAACTGAGTTAAAAAGAAGATGCAATATGAAAGTTAAGTTACATACAGGTTTTCCAGGAGGTCCTCTTTCCCCCGGATTTCCAGGTAGACCCTAGAAATGAAGAGAAAGAAAAAAATTGTGAAATTGTCATACAATAACCCCCCAGTTGCTCCTACATTCTGCTGACTGATCTGGACTAGCACACATTTTACTTTCTGCTGCTGAGCAGCAGTGCTCCTTGCACATGACAAACAAACTCCTCTAAATATCTACAACTTTAACATGGTCTGGACCCCTTCTAAACCTCATTTACCTACCATGTGACCTTGATAAATTCATTTGAGTCACACTAAGACTGAAATTGCTTTATCTTGTCTTCTGGTCACAGGAAACACTGTGAACTGCATAGTGTGAAGGATGAAGCTTTAAATCTCTGTAACACGCACAATCAAGACCTTGTTTTGCACAAACCTTGCAAACAGGTCCCTTGCGCCTGAAATAGCATTAAGCCTTATTGTTTATTTGTTTGTTTGTGGAGATGTGGTGGTATCAGTTTTCATGAGATGAAGGCAAAGAAATTACCAGCATCCTTAGAACTTTAGGTCCAGAAAGTCATGGTTTTGGAAAGGGACAACCCCCATCCCTCAAAGGTTTTGTCTCACCTGTGATTAGCAAGTTGTTAGTTTTTTTTAAAACAAAACCAAACAAAAACCATGTCTAAACATTATTGTAAAGACTTTGCATAAAATATTGCTCACAAAGGAAAATGAGTCTTTTGAACAGGACAGTTGGTCACTGTCCAGATGGTGACAGAAATCTGCACTGAGGATCCTTGCAGTGGTGTTTTAAGATAGATTTGGTCAGATTCCCCAAAAATCATTCTCTGCTAAATTCCTGTATCCATCACCCTGTGTCATCACTCAAGCATGTGTATATTCTATCCATATTGAGAACTTTAAAGAGCAATAAATATCTTCCATCTATCATATACATATACAAAAACTATGCTATCTGACCATTTTTTGCTTCTAAAGGAACAGTTTCTACTGACCATCTACAAACGTCTTATCTATGTTCAGTTTTGTTGATTCTGCACCAGGTCTCATCTGGGATAGTTCCAGATTCACCGTGCAGGATGTTCGTAGAATCAGAATGGTTTGGTTGGAACGGACCTTCATGATCATCCAGTTCCAACCCTCCTGCCATAAGCAGGAACACCTTCCAGTAGACCAGGTTGGTCAGAGACCCCATCTAGCCTGGTTTTGAACACTTGTAGGGATGGGACATCGACAACTTCTCTGATTGACCTGTGCCAGTGGCTCATCAACCTCACAGCAAAGAATCTCTTCCTAGTATCTAATATAAACCTACTCTTTGTCAGTTAGAAGCCACTGACAGCATTTTGCTTTAGGATCCGAAACAGGAACACGGCACTATCAGTGTAATGTGAATATTTAAAGAAGATTTTTTTAAAAGGAAATATAGGAAAAGACTTCTTCCTTATGTGAAAAGACATACAAGAAGGCAGTGAATAAAACTGAAATTCCTGGAAAGCTTTAAGCACAGCTATGATACTCACATGGTATCAGATTACCTTGAGACAAAAAGGGATGGACCTATTTTCTTGAACGCTATGATGCGGAGCTGGTGATGTCTCTAACAGGGTGCAAATGAGACTGAAATGGTTGACAAACATGAAAAACATTGAATCCTCAGGAAAAGTGAAATAATTGAAAGGTACACAACTGCAAACAGAGAGTGCCCTTGGAAGAATGCTTCTCTGAGCCAAAATGAAAAAAACAGATGTAGGATGATGGCACTTAAGCATGGTGCATTATCAGAGAAGAGGCAAATGGAAGCAGAGTTCAAAGAAAAAGAAAGATTGCTGTTTTATAGAGGCCTGGAGTTGGAAAAGGCTGACAAAAACGGCCAACCACAGTCATAGAATCATAGAATCATAGTATTCTGAGCTGGAAGGGACCTGAAAAGATAATCAAGTCCAAGTCCTGGCCCTGCACAGGACAATCCCAAGAATCACATCATGCGCCTGAGAGTGCTGTCCAAATGCTTCCTGAGCTCTCTCATGTTTGGAGCTGTGAATACTGAGGACTCTGTGCCAATGTCTGGCCACCATCTGGGTGAAGGATTTTTTTTCTAATATCCAACCTAAACCTCCCCTGACACAGCTTGAGATTGCTCAGAATAGCATGCAAATGCTAGAATGATGACATGGAGGGTATAACTGCATCTGACAAGCTAATAGGGGAGGAAACTGGAAAAGAGAAAGCTAGGAAATTGAAAAAAAAAGAGTCTGACTAAAAAAATTACATGGCACTGAAAAGAAATGCTGCTAACACGATGTAGGAAAATGCACACACTCAAACAACAGCCAGTGTTGGAAAGCTCATAGAAGTTTGAACACTTTGAGAAGCTTGCAGCCAAGAGTGGCTGGCACAAACTGGAATATCCAATGAATGGTACAACACACCAGTACAGGAGAAGGATGTCAGCAATGAGGAGGTGTGATGCACAGGATCTAAAGTATTAGTCTGCAAAATCTGACTCCCAGGAATGATCTTTAACTGGGAACTGAAGGAAAAGCGATGATGTTATGCTGAAAAATGATGCTCGGGTAAGTGGTGCATGTGAAAATACATGACCTAAAGAAAAAGAAAGTCTATAAGGAAACATAAAAATGTATAAATAAAGTCACACTGGTTTCTGGTTCTATTAGAATATTGGAAAATAAACTTTTAATGCAGTCACTTAAATAGACTGTAAGTCACAGCAAGAAAAAGACAATAGGAGGTTTAATAAGTGCACTCTGATTTGGGGTATAAGCACACTAAATCAAACACAAAGGCTCCTTGGAACTGTCCTAACTGCATGGGAAAATCAACCCCAGAAAAGAAAACCTTGCTTTTCAAATCCAATGGCAGTAATGTATGCATCCACAACGGTTTTGCAATTATGAAAGTAAACACGGCAGAAGATTAACTTCCCAGTAATGCTGGAACTTAGTTACCACGAATAATTGACCTAATTAAAAAGTGATTAATTCAATGTTTATGTTAATTAAAATTATCATAATTAACATACAGAAAGAGCTTATTAAATGGGTGCCCTTCCGCTAATAGTAGGATAAGAGAATGTCTCATTCTGATTGTTTCCTAATCTACGGGCATTAGGTAGGTGTGTTGAACAGAAACATTTTATCTCCCAGTAGACAGTCAGAAGGTGATTCCCAAAACATGTAGTGTAAGAGTGTTTGGCCAGAGAGTGTCTGTTTGTTTGAGAGTATCTGCTCAAGGACCTTTTTCAATGCAACAAGAGAAAATAAGGAAAAAGCCATAAATTAGAACATCAAGGACACAAACCTGACCAACAAAAAAAGATGACAGTGATAGGAACCAAACCCTGACATTCATACTAATTGATGAAGGCATGTGAAAGTGTGGGGAAGTTCATTCCAGTGAAGTTACCTGATCCAGAACCTTGTCAATTGGGCAATCAAGGGAAAAGAAGGAAATCAGACACTGAGTATGCCAAGACACAGACTTAACAGGAAACAAATCTTAGTACTGACACTAATTGATGGGCTATCAAGAAACCACAGGATGCACTTCCAAGGAGACCAACCTGGACTTTGAAAGTGACCAGATTGCAACCTGGGTGGAGACCCTGAAGTGCTGGGGAGATGCATGAAGGGCTGTGCAGGGGAATGGACAGCAAGGAATAACAGACAGAGGGTAGACAGAAAATGGTGTAACAGGGACTGGTCATGCACAAAACAGGGCTGGTCAGAGCATTTGTTGGGCTGAGCCCTGCACCTGACCAGCACGATTTGTCCTATCATATCTTATAAATCTTTCCATAGAATCATAGACTGGTGGGAGCTGGAAGAGACCTTAACGATAATCTGGTTCCAACTTTCCTCCAGAGAGGAGACATTCCACTAGAATGGGAGCAGGGACACATTCCAGTGGATCAGGTTGTTTAAAGCTCCATCCAACCTGGCCTTGAACAATTCCCGAGATGAGGCATTCACAACTTCTTTGTTTGTCCTGTGGCAGTGCCTCACTACATGCACAGTAAAGATTTTCTTCCTAATATTTAATTTAAATCCGTCTACCAGGCAGGAGTGACCTGGTCTGCAGCACCTGGAGGAGACAGCCATGCATTTAACATGTATAAACATTTTTTCATCATTCTCAGAGTAGGAGACTGGCCAATTTCTCTGACAGAAGGTACTTAAAGCTACACCATTTTAATACTCAGAACAGGAATACTGCCAGATTAAAATGTGATTTTTTTTTCCCTAAAAGCAAGTAATTTTTCTAAGTGACTGAGGGTATTAAAGCAGGCACAGTATGCAGTAGTTTTGTTGTGGAAAAAAATTAGTTGTGTTATTGTAACAAACAAAACCTTAAAAGAGGCACTTTTTGGGCTTTAAGAATAGGAGCTTTTGTTAATCAGAAAAAAATGCAAATTTAAAAACAAGAAAATAATGTATATGGGAAAAGACAAAATATCCCAGCTTTGTCCCAGAAGAAGAGAATTTTTAGAGATTTATGGACATAGTGAATTCTAAAGGACAAATAAATACCAAGTCTTTTGCTGAGAGGAAGAGAACAAGGCCAGCCCAGCACAACTGAACTGCAAACCAAGACAAGGATTTTCAAAACAGATATTTCAAAAGGTGAACTTGGGAAATGCTATCACAAAAAAGTATGGCACGTGCCTTTAGGGCACTAGGAAAAAGTTAGAATATAGTCATGTAAAAAAACCAATTTATTCACCTATGGGAGATAATTCTGTCCTAAGCTATTGTAAAAGAAGTATTGACTCTTCCACCTCCCCAAATACAATTGTAAATCTGATTTGCAGTACCAGGAAATACAACAACTTATAGCAGACAATTCCACAAGCAACTGATGAGTTTGCAACTGGAAAAAAAAAAAAAAAAGATAATAATTTAATGTATGTAAATGTGGTCACAAGGATTTTTCTGTCTTGGAAAAAAAAGATGGGGTACATTTGCAAAGGCCACAGCAAAATATAAGACACTGAGACAAGTCGTTAAGGCAATTGACACTGAATAGCTTGGGAGTTGCATGGCAAATTCATATTAGCAATTCAAATGGAAGCTTTCCTAACCGATGACATACTCTTTGAACAGAGCAGAGTACAAAAATGGACACGCTTCAGAGAACACAGGAACACTGCATTGATATCCAAGAGTGCATAAACGAGAACAAAAAATTCTCTGTAGTAGTTAAATGAAAAAGTAGATCAAGAAACTACAAATATATGACCTTGTCAAAATAGGGTGTCCCTGCTGTAACACCAAAAAAACATTGGAATGTGCCCTGTAGTTCCATTTACACTTCCTGAAACATAGGTAGAATGGCTTAACAGGTGGTCACCCAGAGTACAGATAGTTCCTAAAAGACATATTGAGTGCAATTGAAACAGTGAGTATAATAGAGAACGTGTTTTACAAGTACCATGAGGAATGATCTTTCTTTGGTTAATCCTCTGAGGGGAAAAGAAAAGATATAAAAACTGCAGTACTTCCTCTCCAAGAGCTGACCAGTCAACACTGATCTCAGTAGAGCCAGAGGCCCCAAAAAGCTGCCTCTGGGACTTTCCTCACAAAATGCAGCTGTAGTAAACCCATCTATTGTATCTCCTGTTTAAAAACTCTTAAAACTCTTTAAATTTTCAAATATCTGAAGCAAGGTGAGGAGATCTAGGGACAGACAATGGGATCTGCTGCTCAGGGACACAGGGTGATGGAGGCAAAAGACCATTTCTACCATCATAGGTTGTGGAAGAATACCCTGGCATAATCATTTATCCTATGATGAAGTATGGAATCATAGAATGGTTTGGGTTGGAAGGGACCTTTCATCTTGTTCCAACCCCCTACCAAGGGCAGGGACATCGTCCAATAGACCAGGTTGCTCAGAGCCCCATCCAGCCTTGCCTTGAACAATTTCAGGGATGGGGCATCCAAAACCTCTCTGGGCAACGAGTAGGTGGGAAGAAAAGAGTACTCCCTTGAGGCCACCTTATGTGTGTCAATAAAGCCACACTAGGGTTGAAAATTGCTTGTCACGGAGTTAATGAGAACGGGTACCCATTTCAGAGAGGACAGCATTGTAAAACAGTGCTAAGAAGTAGAGTTACACAAGATCATTGCCCCCTCCCCACAGTGTTCCCTCAATAGGCACAAAACCAAAGATCAAGCTTTTCAAAATATTCAGAGCCTCCTTCAGAGGACTGGTTTCCTCATCACAGAGAAAAAATCCCACTTCATTCAGCACTGCAACAGAACAAGGCAGTGGGAGGAGCCAGCTTTCCTGCTGTCAGTCTGCCATATTCCTTTGTGTTCCTCAGTTCCATGACTCACTCACTGACACAGCAGGAGAGAAGGCAGTGCACCAAGAGGTTAAAATATCATCAAACATGTACAACAGCAGAAGTAAAATGAACTCATAAAGAACTTTTTAACAGCTGTAGCCCTGTTTTCATAGAAATACTACAGGGTACTTATCTCAGTGGCTTCTAAGACATTCCTAGACAGCCTAACAATCATCC
Organism: Serilophus lunatus; assembly: GCA_013399895.1. Taxonomy (NCBI): domain Eukaryota; kingdom Metazoa; phylum Chordata; class Aves; order Passeriformes; family Eurylaimidae; genus Serilophus; species Serilophus lunatus. Next base: position 73,234 of record VXBA01002782.1, read on the forward strand.
TTTTCCAGTATGGGGTTGTTCCCTAGTGTATGCTGCTAAGTTCCTTCTCCAGTGTCATTTTTTAATGGTTCAGTGGTGAAGTCCACCACTTTCCTTGAAGCAATCCTCCTTATTCCAACTGTTTTCCCTTCTGACATCTTAACTTAAGAGCTCCACTTCTGTGAGTCATCTTCCTTAAATCATCCTGGTAACACTCAGTGACTGCAGCTAACAATAAGCACGACTTTTTAGGGAAATTAGATTGAAGCATTGACAAATTTCTTGAGCACTTACACTTTTGTTTTACTTACATCCTGGCCAGGAGGCCCCTGTGGTCCAGGGATACCAGGTACACCGCGGGGACCCTGGTAGGAACAGAACAGACAAACTCAGTAACACAAGCAGCATTTACAAGGTGTTTCTTAGATGAAGAAATCCTCGGTCTAATAGTTATTGGGGAAAAAAAAATAACTAGCTGTTACACAACTATGAGAGATTTTAAGAAAAAATATAATTAAATCTCACACTGCCTTATTCTTGTATCTGTCATTTCTGTCTCTCAAGGGACTTTATGAGCATCACTAAAGTCAAGTTTCATATACATTGATTGGAAAGGTAATAATGACTTTTTATAGGAAACAAGTTTTTGAACAGGGAGAAAATATGACTAAGCACAGGATGGTAGAGGAGAAAAGAAGGCCCAGCTCCCAGTGCCAAGCTATCATACTGTCTAAGACTGGCTGTTGTTCTGGAAATTCATGCCAGTGTCTACCAAGGCTGTGCTACAGTTGTTTGTTTTAAATCAATGGATTGCATCCTTGTAAAACTGAATGTTGAGGGACTAAGTGTGTTTGATGAATACTGAAAGTTGCAAGATTTCAGTAAGAAAAATGCTTAAAAATGGTTTTAATGTGGTTATGCACTCCCCATAAAATTTGGGTATAGCTAGAAAGACATACTGTACCAGTGACCCTTTGTCTCCTGGGGGTCCTGCAGGGCCCTGCAAACAGAGAAGACACAGCAATCAAAACACTTAAAATTAAGATCCCCTTTTGGCTGATCAGGGTGTGCTCTGAAGCATTAAGGGACTATTCTCTGCATTGGTCTGTGTGGCTGTGCATTGCATATGCCCATTGAGAATCCATGCTCAGCCTTGTACTGGCTAGGACTGAGAACACTGGGAACACAGTACCATCACATCTCTTAGGCTGGGACAGGACAATTCTCTCAGCTCCTGAAGACCACTATATATGGCTACTTTTATCACAAGGAAAAACATCCCACAGGACCTCTGAGCTCTTTAATTTTTGTTCAAGCAGGGAGTCCAGTGGGCTTGTGCATGATAGTCATTTGGGGATGCAATTTAAAAAGGTACAGGTGAGTAGAGTGAGGCACTAGAAAGTATCCACTTCTGTAGGAACACCACAGAAGTGATGCAGTACCTGTATCCAGCATAGCTGGATCAGTATGGTATTCCAAACACACAAAAAACCCAAAGCTTGGCCTCACACACCTTAAGCTGTGTTTGAATAAATTGACTAATGCTGTAAGTCCTCTCCTTTTTCTATTTCAGGCACAGTAACTTACTAATCTTCACACAGTCCTCCATGCAGGACATCTTAATGCTGTACTCCAGCAATGGCTAAATGCACAATTCTGAACCCATGGTAGTATCAACAGGGCAAAGCAGCAAAAGTAGCACCTTTCTACTTATGCAGTGCAAGCATCCATTAGGCAACTTCACCATAAACATGTGAATTCACTCCGATTCTCCAAGCAGTCCCCTCTTCTGCTGGGAAGAACACACTCTTTTAATGCTCAAGTTTATGGCTCAGTGTTATGTAAATTGTAACTCAATACTTCAGCAGATGAGGTAAAAAAATATCCTCATCTCTATATATATTTTTGTGCAGGGAGAAAAGTCTGAGAGAGGCTAAGGGCAAAGGAAGAACCACGGTGATGATTTCATTTATAAACAGTTGCTGGCTCTCAGCTCAAAAACTGAAGTATTATAAACAGAATTTTGTCACATCATTAAAAAGGATAGAGGCCGACACTTTTAATTCAGTATATAATATGCACCAAAGCAGCTCGACTGATTTTGAGTTTTTTTGTTGGTGGTGTTTTGGTTGTGCATTGGATTTTTGCATTTTCTTTGGGTTTTTTTTGTGGAATTCAGTGTGACAGCCTGATAGATTCAAGGTTATATAGTGTTTTTAATCAATTCCAGAGTCTTTACACTGGAGCTGAGGTTATGCTGACTGTACAGTGGAAAAAACCAGCATAATAGTGGTTTGGTTTGGTGGGGTTTTTTAAAGTATTTAGTGAAGTAGATTAAATGAATTAAACCTATCAACTGAGAATAGTATAGTGTGTAGGTGGTCACACATCCTGAGAGTAGGCAAATAACGATGATATAGAAAAAAGCAAACTTCTGGTGTGAGACAAGTGGTGTCTGCATTTGGAATCAAGTTCTTAGTAATTTGTGTTCATGGATAAAAGGATGCTAAAGCCCCAGTGAAGAATAACTTTGTCATCTTGTGTACATCAGGATGCAGAAGCGAACTCATCTCACCCTGTACTGACTCTAACATCTGTAACTAGGGAACTACCCACAAGCTAGTGACTTTCAAAGAAGCCAGGTACTCATTTGCTAATGTAATTTTAATATTAATAACTGAATGTTAAGAAATGCAAGAACACCACTGTTCCTTAGATAAATCTTAACAAATGACACCTAGCTCATCTTCATTTATTGATAACCCTGTGAGGACCCTGAAGGCCGTGACAAGTCACAGTGTAAAACGTGACTGACTCAGTCTGCTTTAACTTAGACAGAATTCAGCATGGTAAGCAAATACTAAGTAGAGACACACTTTGGAAAGCCAGATTTGTCAATCAGAAATACAATTTCAAAGCAATTTCCTATATTAATTGGGAAATTTATATCTAGATAAACATAGCACTGACAACCAAACACTGACTGACTAATTCCAGATCATGGCACATACAAGAATGCAAGGTCTCAGACGTCCTCTAGGAACTAGAGTGAGAATTAGACTTTTCTTCCTCCTGAGCATATTTCATTAGCAAATTCAGTGCAAATCTAAAGGTCTCTGAGCAAGGCTACAGCCAGAGCACTCCCAAATACACCTCATCTCAAGAGGAGTTACAGATGACAAGTACTGAAGTAATCAAACCCCAGGAATAGGAAAATCCAAATTTTTCAGAGCAGATACTTAGATACAGCTTGTAACCTACTGAAATGAAGAAGGTGAGGGTAGAGCTAGATGACATCCAACTAACTAAAAATTTGAGGGAAATGATGGGGATGATGGCCCCCTTGGAACACAGCAGTTTAAGCAATCTGATTTTGTATTTTGCTATCAGAGTGTCACTATGTCAGTGATGGGGGCATGTGTGTCACATTCATCCCTTCAAACGGGGTAACGGTCAGGTCCAGCACCACAGCTGCTGGCTCAGCACAGATCTCTGCTCACATCCACAGCCAGTGCATCAGGATGATGCAAAAAATTCAGGAGTCACAGCCAATGATACCAGTCATTCCTATACCTCCTTTTTTGCCTCTGTGATACCAGTCATTCCTATACCTCCTTTTTTGCCTCTGTGATACCAGTCATTCCTATACCTCCTTTTTTGCCTCTGTTTCAACTAAACCCAAATGCATCAGGAGCCCTCACAACAGATATGTGACATCTGAGCCACAAGTGGCAGTCTGGAATTGCATCTTCAGAAGGTAAAATGTCCCACAGGCTCTTAGCACAGCTGAGCACAGGCAGTGCGTTCCCCAGGTGGCAATGGTTATTTTTCACATTGGTACAGATTGCAGGAGGATCTCCTACTTACAGGGGGTCCAGCCAGGCCAATTCCTGGCACACCTCTGTCTCCTGGCTGTCCAGGGAGGCCAGGAGCTCCCCTCTCACCCTGAAACAAAGAAAAAATTTAAAGGCTTTGTGCACTGATGAGAAATTATGCTGAAATGCAATCAGGTTGTACAACATATCCTGGCACAATCCTGAGCACAGAGGAATGGGATCAGCTTGTGGCAGCATGGGAATATGGCTCAGTTACTGTCTCATTATGCCAAGAAAACTGTCCTCTTCCACCACAGGAGCCCTAGCCCAACCCTCTGAGCATTTACACATCATCAGTGTGTGCCACGTCACATAAATGAGTGAGAACACAACCTCTGCAATTATTTTCATTTATTTCTGTGCAAAATACCCATTTTTCAGCATTTCACACAATGACAGAATCAAGGTTTGAAGAGACCTTCAAGATCATTTAGTCCAACCATCAACCCAGCACAACCTTAATCACCTCTAAATCATATCCCCAAGAGACCCTTCCACAGAAAGTGACTTCACCAGGGTATCAGGCATCCTCCCTGGCTTGGGGAAGCACTAAGCATCCTAATACACTTTTCTCTCTCTGTATTTCTAGGGTAGATGGCTAATCCACAGAAATTGCTAAATACAGATTATTCATATGGGGAAGACAGAATTAGGGATGTCATCTTAACTGACTCCTTTCTTTACCAACACAGACCTAGTCACAGAAGAGTGTGAAATTCTTTTGGTAAAAAATAAGGCAACACCTGTCGCTCTCTTTTGAACACTGTTCTGCAAAAGGAGAGCACTCCCCTCTAGAACATAGGATTTTCAAAGTAAAACCTCATTAGCACAGAAAAAAGCCTTGATTCTGTTCAATGGATACTGCAGACAGAAGGCTAAGAAAGAATTCAGATGCAATACTTTAATTTAACATCTGTTTTCTAGTTATAGGGAGAAATCAATAAGACTTTTATGGATTGCATTGCAGCTGTGAGATTTGGTCTCACGTTGGCAGCAGATTTATAACAATGAGTCTTATGCTATTTATTATAACACTATTTCTAGCTATATAGAAGCACGATAGAAAAATTGTCACCTGTGGATTCTGCCCACCCAAATTTCAATCTGCAATATCTCCTATTTTTTTCCCTATCTTTATATCTTCTTAAACTAATATTATACTACAGAGAAATAATACTGCAAGGACATTTAGAAAAAATGTGTTCTGTTTAGTTCAAACACTGCAGTAGATCCCTTATCTATTATTTTATTCAAGAAGACAATTTCAGTACAAAAAGTTCAATAGTATTTTCCCATGCACAATTAAGATTCTTACCATCTTCTGTTGATATTGAATAGATTATTTCACAACATTTAATATTTTTTTTCTGACTTTTATATTAATTCTCAGTCTATTTGTGTGTCTGTGTGGGTGTAGTGTATGGTCTGAAATGTCAAAGATATATACAACAGACTACAACGCAATTATTCAAAATACAGCAAAATAAAAAATATTATAGCAATTTGGTTATTTCAAAAATATGGGACTGACGTTGGATTAAGCCTCATACTGCTATAATCCTCCTTATATCATTTCCACAATCTGTTTCAACATCCTACTCTTCTTCCAATCCATCAGGACGCGGTCATTTTGAAGAGGGGAATTTCTGACATATTTTATTAAAGATTCAAGCACAATCCAGATGCTCCCGGAAGCAAAAATTTTTGGTGTTTTTTTCCTTTCTCTATTTGCTGTGTACTTATAAAGGAATAAATATTACTTTCAGCAGAAGAAATTAGTATCATTAACCTCATTAACTAGCTAGTTTTTGCTTTAATTATGATACATGAAGGTAAACCAAGAGTGTCTGGTCCCATTGGAAAATAATTCACACCTCCTTGGAGAGGTGAATGGAACAAGTGCTATGGAAGAGTGGTCATGGATGGGCTGACAAGTGGTCTCTAGAGTAGATCCTGGAGCCACTCAATGTCTCTCCAGCTGTCTAGATTAAAAGGCCCAAATTAAAGTATCCTGAAAAAGTGTCCATTTAGCCACTAGTCTGTGTTGAATTCACATAATGCTGAAAGAAATTTTAAGTTTGCAAAGTGTACACAGCTAATTCACATCAGCATTTACATTTACAGACATACTGGAATAATAGAGAAAGGAAGCTCCTAAAAGGCTAGAACTGCATTTTTTGAGTGACAACTTTAGAAACTCTATTTTCCAGTGAAAAAAGACCATGTTTTCACCATAATTTTTTTCCAGTTCAAGTGATTCAGAGTAGCAGTTCACGATGAAGTTCATGCTCACCTTATGTCCAAAGGGTCCTGGCAAGCCTGGTGGCCCTCTTTCCCCCTAAAGTGACAGAGGCAAAACAAGAAAACAGTCACCATCCAGCCAAACAGGAGCCTAGACTTTGACAGCTAGTACCACACCACCACCCTCCTGACCTCACACCATCCTGGGAATATTTTACTGACAGTATGTAAGCAAATTAAATCATCTGCTAACTTGGCTGGAATTAAATACTTTTGGGGAACTTCCATCAAGCTAATTACTTTTGTACTGGCCACAAGGACAACAGCAGCTACTTGCAGCTACTGTTTTCACTGGCCACCACAGCACACCAAAGGGCCTTTAATGTTCAGAAATACAGCTTCGGTTCTTTCTGCTGTTTTGGATGCAGTGCTGTGATTTGGGGCATTTTGCACAGTCAGGCCTTTTTATGGGTTCAGGTAAATCTGGTGTTTTCCTACAAAAGTCATGCTGCTTTACCTCATTGAACTACTCAAGCACAAAACTAGCCATCAATACTTACCTGTGCTCCATCTTTACCCTTTCCAGGCAAACCTGGCACTCCAGCAGACCCTGGCTCACCAGGTGGCCCAGGCAAACCTACTTTTCCTTCTTTTCCAGGATCACCCTGTAGAAGACAGTCTATTAGAACTCTTAGTACAGTACTAAGAACATTCCTATCTCATGTCTTTCACTGAGACTGAAAGATATGCATTTTAACTAGTTTTCTCATATGGAATCCTTTTGGTATCATAGGAAACACTCTTTTATGGGCAGTCTTTTCCTTCATTAACCTCAAGGCATTTGTCATTTCCCGTAAGGAAAGTAAAAGCAGACTTAAAACTGTATTGAGAACCAGTTGTATGTGGCAATGTGCTCCGTCCATTCCCCAATCTGATGTTTGTTTCCTATAGTCCTGCTCAAGTGACAACCATCAGTAGTGATGGATTCATCTGGTTGTGGTGGCTGACTCATAGTGGATTGAGAGGAAATAGCACTATAACCAAGGGCTGGCTCAAGCAATGTGCCCACCTAACCACAGTGCTGGTCAATGTCTTTCCAAATTTGGAAGAACCTGATATCTGTAGTCATTGTGGAAATATGACAATGACTCCATCATCTTACTTCATAAACAGCAGACAGCCTGTTGAGCTGTCCTGTACAGCAGTGGGCTGCATGCCCAGATCTCCCCTTGAGCAGGGATGCCTTTCAAGGCTACCCCTCAAATTACCATGTCAGCACATGAGACACTCAGTAAGTGAACTGGGAATAAGCACATTGAAACTTTGAAACCCTAGATAAGTAATATAAAGGACTGGTTATGCACATATAATCCTTTACACAAAAAAATAACCAAGTTTGAAACTAAGTCTGGATCCAGCCACGCCTAAACTCCACTCTGAGGAGTTTAGAGTGCAAGGGGATCCTTTGTGAACCTCATGAATTCAATGAAAGGGTCTCCCTGACAGTTTTGTCTGGCTCTGCCCTCTGTGCAGTAAATAATCAACAGTACCTTGTATTGAATCTTGTAAAAACAATGTGGCATTTACAATGGAACTTTATTAACTCAGTGTATTATATCAATAAAATATATTGCTTCTTTCTCCTTGTGAGTGAGGTGCATCACTCTATTTGTGACACTGTATGAGAGAGCCCTTGGTCCTCACTAATTTGGAAGATTTGACTGAAGAGGCTGGGGATTCATTCCCTTTTAAGCCCCCAAAATATACGCATATATGGGGCCATGTTTCTGATTAATCATTTCTACTTCAGCAAACAAAGATCAGGACTCTAGCATGCTGGGCACTGTGTGATATATGACCAAATCACCAACCCCTGACCTCAGAAAGCTCGTGAGATGTGACATAAGAGTGAGGGAAGGCAGGCAAAAGGTAAGGAAGAATGCACTAGAAAGCTGAACTAATGGTCCAGTTGAAACAGCTTATCATGAAAGCCAGTTTTTCTTCCAGCTTCGAATTTACAGAGATAAATAGGAGTTTCTTAGAACACCAAATGCCCACTCTTGTCAGACAATGAGGATGGCAGAAGGACATAATTTCAAAATGTGTAGCAGCGACTTCACTATATCCAGTTATATCTGAGTGGTTTATTAGGTAAATTATAAAGCTGCAACAGGATGAAAATCTTATACCACATGTAACAGGAGTTCAGCCAAGATGCTCTGATGAGCCAATGTGTCTTAATCACCCATGAACCTTTGAAATAATTTCTCAGTTCAGACTGCTTCTGTCCCACTTAGTTGAAATGCCCAAGAAAAAAGAATCAAATCCATCAAAATACAAACTCACCCTTTCCCCCTTTTCTCCTGGCTTTCCTGGCAGTCCAGGGCCTCCAGGCACTCCCTGAAGAGAAAAGAACCTTAAAGCTTAGAAGTTTCTTTGTAGGTAGTATTCAATTCTGAAGCAAAGGGGTTCGGTATAATCTATCTCAAAGATTAATATCAGCTCTACATTTCCCAGTACAGACAACCTGTAATCGAAAGAAAACCACAGAAGAGCTCTGTACCAGGTCCTTAAAGGAAGATTTTTTTTTTTGATACAAAAGAGACCTGAACAGCAAAAGCAGAAATTGAGCTAATCCCAGATTTGTCCATTCTACTAGTAACTTTTTTTTTTTCATTTATTGAAACCCTCAGCAGTTCCTAATCCCTCAATCATCACCTTTGTATCAGAGAAGCCAAAAGCCTCTAATATTAATTTTACTTTTTTTATGACTACTGCTCTCCAAAGCCAAGCACTGGGAAACATAGTTATGTGCATTTTATCCTCTATTTCAATTTTTAATACTTTTCACATTTTGGCAGATCTCAAAGGATTCCATTCCAAAATATAAAAGATTTAGAGCTCTAAATTAAATACTATAACTTCCTAACTCACCAAAACACATTTTGGAGTGGTACTCCATTTTAAGATGTGAGGTCATGGTCATGTCTTGGCACCATTAAGATTGGATCGACCTCAGAATGGACAGAATGGTATAGAAGTTTGCTTAATGGAATATGAATTTGAAAAAGGTCTTAATTTTTAGTATCACTTTTCAGTTTGAAATTAAATCACTAAATTAGGACAATTAAATTAAATGTATATTAATAATTAGTGGAAAAGCAGTTTGGGGGTTTTTGGATTGCTCAGGTAATAAACTCTGGCTCAAAGAGTCCTCTGTGCTAAACCACTGTTGCTGAATACATTATATCATGAGGTCTAAACAGCGTTTTTCACCTACTCCCATTTAAACCCAGAGAAACCCCAGGAAATAGAAAGAAAATCACACTAGTGGAGTAGAGTTAGTACAAAGATTTTTCAGCAAACATAAAAAGTTTTATCATGCACTTTTTAATACTGGTAATGAACATCTACTGAGGTAAGGGGGACATCACAATGATTTCAAGGCTCTGACTGTAGGATCAAATGCCTACATGCTTTCATAGTAAAAGGGAGAGTTTACCGTGCTATTTTTATATCTACAAGTCATGTTTACAAAAGGAAAAGACATATGAAAACAAGGCAAAGAGAACAAAACCAAAGAGAAAATAAACTTGGAAATTTTTTTCTTGAAGAGGTGGCAGGAAAAATCACTTCTGACAATTTGGTGAGGAATGAAGCAGCTCCATTTGCCATAAATGAATATGAGAAGATGTTTCATGGATACACCATTCCCAGGTGCCTCCCAATGTTTCAATTCAACCATAAGAAATAAGTGTAATGAAACACAGCCTTTTGAACCTGATAGTAATCCTCATGGAAGAGAAAACTTAACACATTAACTAAGGAAATCAGGGCACAGATGGGAAAACAAATACTCTGGTGCATACATACCACATTTCCTGGCAATCCTCTTGGACCTGGGGGCCCTGCTGGTCCGCTCACACCCTGTTTCAGGAAAATGAAGTATGTGTGTGCATATGTAAGTCACAACTTGTATCACCATAGGAACAAGATGTTTCAAGGGAGATTGAATTTCGTGTCAGACAAGGTGTTGTACAAGCAAAAAGCAAAAAATAGCATTTTTGTGTGAAACTTTTTAGTGTAAAATCAAATTAAACAATACGAAATGGATGAAGGCTCTCTTTGGAAGCTTAAAGTTACCTACTATCAAAACAAATCCTAAATCCAGCTGAGACACAGGAAGAAACGTCTGGGCCAGAAACATCAAAAGAACAGAGGAAAGTATGTTGATTTTTCATTTAAAAAATCTAGGTCAACAACATATGCTTTGTTGACAATTCTACCTTTCTCTGCTCTGGGCAACAAAACCTGAAAACACTCCTTAGCACTAAATGATGAACAGCCCAAAACATTGAGAGTGTATAGCTCTGAACTGCAAGTCCTTTCCATTTGCAAGTGAAAACTTTGTAGAGTGAGAAAGCTCATGTGTGTCCCTAAAAATTCATGGGGGACATTAGAGGACATATATTTGATGACATATCTCCCCCAAGAATTTTTTTTTTTTTTTAATTCCTCTACAAATATACTAAGGGATTCTTCAGCCAAGAGTGAAAGAAAGCTGGGAACAGGTAATTCAGGATTTAGGGTCAAAGCACTGTTTAGGGACAATACTACAGAATATTCTGAGTTGGAAGGGAACAACAGGGATCATCAAGTCCAGCTCCATATGGTCCATATGGGGACCGAAGCCATGCTCTAATGTTTAAGAACAAACCCAAGAAGGAAAAACACAAACACAAAGGTGGAAGAAATGTCAGTGTTCTAAGATGCATAATTCGGGTTTCCTATTCTGTCCTTCTCATAATCACAATGGTTCTTCAGTCTTTCTTCCTTCTCTGCTTGCAAAGAAAGTCTGTGACCTCTTATTCAGTAACAAAGGTCTTATATGCTCTCACAATAATAAAATAGGACTGAAATCCTTTGCTGTTCCTTAGCACACAGCCAGGCAACAGCAGCACTCCGTACAACACAAACCCCAAAAAGAGGTATTGGACGGGTCCCTTGGATGAGCCTGTATTAAAAAAAAGCAGAATTGATGAGGAAGCCTAAAAGCAACCGTGATCAAAAACCAGGCTGCTGAATAGCTTTGAGCTCCCTGCTCCAGCTGGCTGCCTGGGCTGGGCTGATATCCCACTATAGTCACAAGCTCCGCCAGCATTCCACCCAGAAAAGGGAGTTTTGTTAGACAGGGTGAAATTTGACCAGAGAAAGATGCACAATTTTTAGCTGGGTTGATTGGGGCATTGATCATTGATGGGCCTGTTTGCCCACAAGCAATGACTCTTTCAGCTGGAGATCAGGATGTGCCCTGTACCCAAGCAGCCTGTGACTCAAAAGCTACCAGGTGTTGACTTCAGTGTCCCTTGGGAAGTGTTACTGCCAGGTAAAAGCGCTACAAGGGAAGTAATTACTCACAGTCTCTCCGGGGGCTCCAGCTTCTCCTCGAGCTCCTTTCTCCCCCTTTGCACCCTGTTCAGAAAGAAGAGAGAGATACCAGCTGATTAGACATGGGAGAGGACTGCCTGCCAGACAAAAAGACTTCAAGATGCTTGAATGTGCACTAGGCAATGGTTTTTGTTAACCAATTCTCAGAGGAGTTAGCAGCTGAGGAAATAGCTCCTGGCTCTCTATGCAGCAAGAAAAGGAAATATAAAAATAACCCCCTGAGGCTTAAGAATTACTAATGGCTGATCAGCTCAGAGGCTGTTTCTCAGCACAAGATGCTGAAACTTTCAGATATTCATCTGGGTGAAACTCTTTCCTATCCTCAGGCCTACCAGCTACTTGATTTTCAGCCGAACTCATGATCTCCATTCACAGAGGAAGATTTGCCTGCAGTTCTCAAATATAAACATCAGTAATTTAGAAATGGTCAAAACAGATCACTGTGCAGAGGGTTTGCCCTAGTACTGCATACCACAGAGACCTTTATGAGGCATTTTGGTAGGACAATGTCTGCTCACTGAACCGTCCACTATTTAGCAGATGTTCATCAAAAGTTTCATGATATTATAATTTTGTTTGTTCAGGTTTTTTTCAGAGAGATGTCTGCTGTTAACCTGCTTAAGCTGTATTGCTGATTATATGGCTTGGGCATAGCACATATAATGGCACCTACCCATGTTGACATGAGAATACCTCAGTGATGACTAGCAATAATATGCATGAGCCAAGAAATTTTCAGAATGTAATTGAGACTATAAAATCATTTCACATGAGCCATAGTTCACTCAAGGTCAAATGGACTGCCGTTGAATTTCACTGCTCTGCAATGCTTTGACAACGTACTGTAGTGATTTATCTGTGGGACCTGTGGCAGCAGTACAAGATGCCCTCTTGAAGGATCATGAAGTTGGAAGAAGTCTCTCAGACAATATTGATCATTCTACAGAGGTACCGTATTTCTGAGTTTATTTTCCTCCTGTTGTCCTGATGTCTGGCAGAAGTAAATACCTCTACAGAAGTCCCTGAACTTACACCAATGAGAAGCAAGAAATGAGCTGTGGGTACATGGGGGAAGAATTATTCACAGTAATAGAGACCTTAAGGGCATTCTTCTCTGTCACATTAAGGATTTTCTTCAAGGCTAGGCCCTCTTACCTGTATTCCTGCAAGTCCTGGCGCACCTTGTTTACCTGGGATCCCAGGCAACCCCTGCAGAAACAGAGGGAGAGGTGAAGGAGCTGAAGAAAGCTCCTCCTTTTTTCTTGTGAGCAGATGATTCTCCCTCCTCCCACCGAGAGAGTGTTTTTTTTACAGAAGTTGTGACTGCAGAGGACCCTGTCTCTCCTGTGTGCTCTGGAACAAGAGCAGTCCAGATACAAATGCAGTAGACAAATGCACAGTGGGCCACACCACTTGAAGAGCCCTTTATAAATCCTCTACAACCTTACTGTCAACCAAGCTCTGTCCAGCAAACCTCATGGTCCCTTTCTCCATGGTCCCTTTTTCAGTTACTAAGAGTTACTATAGAGTAGGCATCTAAATTCATGTAGTCATGTAGCTTCCTCTACAGTCAGTACAAAGTCAAGCTATTTCTGATGAGAAAGGCATCCCTGGAAGAAGCATTTCCCACCCTGTCCCTCGGAAACAGGAAGTTCTCATACCCTCTTATTATTAAATTTCAAAACCAGCTGAGAAAAACTTGGCTGTGCTTACAGGTTCTCCGCTCGTTCCTCGATCTCCTTTCTCCCCTTTTGGTCCAGGTTCACCCTGATATAAAACAATAATACAAAGAGAGAAATAAAGGCTGTTTCCATGCCTGGAAGTCTCACTAGTCCTGTTTGGCAGGAAGGCTCTTTCAACCAGTTATCCATACATCATAGAGTAGCTTCTTCAAAGGACTTTGAGGTTGATGAAAATCAAAACTGATATCCTACACTGTGACTCGGAGATCCCTGTCTTCTAGACTCCTCAGTCTGTTATGATATTAATTAAAAAATTGTTTAGTTTAAAAAGAGAACATTTTTCCCATGTAGAAAAAGGTAGTTAAAAAATGTACCATTCCAAAATTAGATGAATTAATCTCCAAAACATATTAAAAGGCCACAAGGTATGACCAAAAGCAAAAGCACCAGTGGCACGGTATAACCTCTCTATAGGACTATAGACTTAATGTCATCCTGGGGGAATGATCCCTCTTACAGACAGTTCCCTATTTCTATAAGAGAAGTGTTCAGAGTCTCATCTTGAGCATATCCAGAGGTGTGCATTACACAGCTATTCCTGATCTCTAGTTTTGTTAACATCTCCATACATTCATGGCTCTTCCCCTCACTCTGTAATGTCAGTACATTTTTTCATGCAGTAGCATCACTGGCTAATAGGATTAATTTATTCCTGTTCTTCCTCCTTACAGTAAATTGAAAATGCTTTCAGACAGAAGTTCATCAGCTTTGTCCTGAGCTCTAGAACAATAATCAATAAATCCATATTTCTGCATTTTATAAATTGAAAAAAACCCACACATTTATGGAACTAGCTGGAATAAACCAGGCACAACGTGAATACTCACATTTGTATATCGATACAAACATATGTATTCAGGCAAGAGCAATCATTACTTATTCATTATTTATCGTACAAAGTGTTTCAATTATGCAATCAAGAAAGAGTAAGAACATCAGTGATTTTAGCTACATACACATGCAAGGAATAGTGATCAGTTAAAATGCAGAGCCAGACAAATCAGCTTGAATTTTATTCACATCAGCTATTTGCCAATAATTTCTACAACACCTGGGAATTCGAAGTCCATTTTCAAATGATTCTCTAACAGACAAAATAAATGTATCTGCAAAAATATTACTTATGCTTGTATTTATTATGCATTATGAATAAATATCATCATCTGTTATAAATAATGGGAGGAATTTTACTCTCATCTTGTTGGGTCGACTTTTAACCAGGCAGTCCCTGATGCCATCTAGTGTTCTTCAGAAAGATATCAGGACCACCTAAAGTGGTTCAAGCAGAGAGTCCAAAGCTGCAAACCTCTGTGGTTGTGCCTGGAAGTTGTTTTGTGTAATGATTTTTCAAGTCCTGAAACACTTTTGAGAGCAGAGCAACAAAGGACAGATATATGTCAGTACAGCTGTAGGTAGGGATGGTGCTAGGGAGTTGGAACAAGGACACATATTACCAGGGAAAACAAGACTCCAAAGGGAAGAAGTAATTCAACAGGTAAAAGGGAGGAAGTTTTTTAAATAATCTTCTTTCTCCCACTTTTTCCTTGATACTTAACTTGCACAGTAGTGCAAAATTAAACAGCCATACATAATGGGTAAAGGAAGCATTTGTTTGTAGAACCATAGAATGGTTTGGATAGGAAGAGACATTAAAGATGACCTAGTTCCAAGCCCCCTGCCAGGGGCAAGGATGCCACCCACTGCAGCTCTCCCTGTAGCCCCTTAGGTACTGGAAAGCACTGTAAGGTCTCCCCTGGAGCCTTCTCTTCTCCAGACTGACCAGACACAATTGTCTCAGTCTCTCCTCACAGGAGAGGTGCTCCAACCCTCTGATCATCTTTGTGGCCTCCTCTGGGGTTGCTCCAACAGGTCCATGTCCCTCTTATGCTGGTGATCCCAGAGCTAGATGCAGCAGTTCAGAAGGGGTCTCACCAGATCAGAATAACCTCTCTCATGCTGCTTTTGATGCAGCCCAGATACAATGGGCTTTCGTTAACCCAACCCACCAGCAAATCTGCCTGCAAGTCCTTCCAAGCTTGCCAAGTCCATGACTCTCTCCTGAGGTTAACAGTGTCTGTTAGTGCTGCCCACTGGGAGCTGGTCTTAATCCACTGCCTGCCACTTCTTACCTATATATAGCTCAGTGCACAGAAATGATACAGTGACAGGTAACAGCTGCCACCAACCTAGGTGAGAGTAGGGCTTACCACTCCCATGACCTGCTCTCGACAGTGTCCTTCTGCAGTCTCAATTATGGCCTAGTAACTTCTTCGCATTTAAAGGAAAGTAGATGCAGTGGGGGTTCAGCTGTACCCAGCTGCAATGGGAGACAGGTGGCAAAGTGAGAAGCCATCTCTTGTTTTACTGCTGTTGCCTCTCTCCAGCCATGACTCCTGGACACCACTGTGGTTCTCTCAGTCCATCTCCAAAAATATTTCATGATTCTAAACAACTAGCCTAAATAAATATTAAAAAGTTCCCTGGTACTATATACTACATACTCAATGGGAAGCAATGGCAAGGATTGCTTTCTGGAAAGTGCGTGCCTACATTCAGTACCCTACTGGTCCTTCCACCCCTATAACATACATTAACATAACATAACATAAACATTAACATAACATTACATCATATCAACATAACATTAATATAACATAACATTAACTCATGACAATCTTGTAAGGTTTATCACCACCTTCTTGCACTTCAATTTGTAGACCTGTAAATTAAAAGCAACTATCCTTACCCTGGCTCATTGTCCCAAAGCTCACAGTGCTGTGTGTGGACCTGTGCTATGGTAGGTGTCATTACATCCATCTTGCACAGGGAGAAATCCCAGCAAACTGACCAGCTGACACACTTCAAGACTTTTATTCCTTAACGTCTTGCAGCACATTTACAAGGGCAATGCGCTCAAAGCAAAAGAAACAAATAACTCCCTCTGTGGTTGTAGCACTACAAATACCACATAAGATGTGAACTGTCCTTACTGTGCATATATATACATGCATACATAATTATAAGCATAAACTATTATCCAAGGGGAAAAGCAAACCAAGAAATCTTGTTTCTTATTTCCAGTGCTACCTCACATCACATCCTTACTTTCTTCCTCAGCCTCTGAAGAATCTGGCATACACTCATTCCTTTGCTTTCCTTTCTAAAGGCACTCTTACAGCCCACCTCTGCTATCTGTAAACCTCCCGATCTGTGACAAACTTATTCACAGATCATGTTATGTGATTAATCTCCCTCTGTGTGCTGCAAGTGCGAAATAAGACTTCATTTTAAGCTTGGTTTAAGAGGCTGGAATAGCATATAGCTATGTTCCAGCCACAGCTGGTTTAAGTGCTGCCTTTACCGGAACAGCTTTGGACTTCTCATCGTGGTTGGTTACAATGGTGAAGATGCCCAGAGCCAAACACTAGATAAGCTCTTCACTGAAAGCATTTAAATAACACAGAAAACACTAAGGTGCTGTGTGTCTATCAGAGAGAAGAGACAATAAGCCAGAGGCCATGTTTATTAGAGACGTTACTTACAGGAATCCTGGGGTGTGGGGTGAAGAATGATGTCTGGAATAGAAACCAGAGTGCTAAAATAAGGATTTTTCTTGAAATGGAATAACTTGTCATTACAGATTACACGGTCCATACATCCACCAGTAGGTTTGTAAATGAGCAACTCACCATAACATCTGGCTGTTTGGAAAGAAGCCCACAAATATCAGACATTTCTTAGAGTATTTGAAATATGACCATAAGCCCAGAAACATCCTGTATGCCCCACTACTAAGAAAAAACAATCTTTAATACTTTTAGCAAGTTTGCTGTTAGCAGTCTCCAGTTCACTTCCATAGCTATCTTCTATATTATTAAATTTCCTGACACCACAGTTGAAATTTTTGTGTTCTCACTCTGCTTTGTACCATGATTTTCTTAGGGAATATATACTCATACTGAAGGACTAGCCATAAAAAAGGACAAAGTTTAGTAGAAAGAGTATTTTTTATCTTCTATCAAATTAGGAAGGAAATGAAATTAAAAGATGTCAAAAGTCATCACTTATTTTCAACAGATGAATCAGAAAGGCTCTGGGTGGCTGCAGCATTGCCAAATCTCAGTCCTCCACCTGATAAATTCACATAAATGAGAAGTGAAACCTTTTGCTCTTACTGGAAAAAGGCAAATTGTTCCCCAAGGAGGAAAGCTGTTCTTCACTAGTTCACTGACTGAACCAGTCTTATCCTGAGATCCCAGTGGGAAAAATCTAGCTCACTCTGGACAATCTGCAAGAATGTACTCCCTGTTTTCAGCCATGACCCTCTTCAGAAAGCTCCTTCGGTTGTTAGGAAAAACAATTTAAGTGCTACCACAGGGTAAGGAAATAAAAAAATGCTGTTTGCAAAGAGGCAAAGGAAGACACAACCTCCCCCCTAAAATAAAAAGACCAAATGCACCTTGCTATTGTTTCTCTGAACCAAAGTGAGATAATCTCAGAGTAAACAGGTCCTAAAGTTCCTGCAGAGAAGTAAGGAACTTGAAAAGATTTGTTTCTGAGTAATTTATGTAGAGGAAATATGATGATGCCTGAAATATTGTTACAGCACTGAACACAATCTTACTTACAGTTCCAGGTAAGCCTGGAGGTCCCGGGGAGCCCGTGTCACCCTAGAGAGAGGAGAAAAATATAACTAATGATATAAAAAGATGCCCAAATAAAATTCAACGTTATAATTTAGAACATTTAGTAGCATTATCAGATGAGATGCAACCCAACCCACCAGCTCAGTGACACTGAAAATCCCAATGCACTTCTCTGATGGGTGGAATACATCCCACTGCTCTAGACAGAATTTTTCCTGTCCTTGCTTTGTTGCATGCAGGTTTCTCACTTTGTTTTTTTTATCACTTTATGATTTTATCATTGACCTGACTTCACAGGTCAGTTCTAAAGTTACCCCATCCAGTGTAGGATATGGAGTTTAATTTGCTTTTTAAGTTAAAGTTGATCCAAATTCTTGACTGAAAACCATGTTTTAGCTGAAATTCTTTCACTGATGCAAAAAAGATCCTGTTTTTCATCAAATATTTAAAAGTCCAGTTTTCCTTTTAATTTTTGAGCTAAAAGTATACTATTGCTGGAGTGTCTCATGAGCATTATAATCTGGGTGTTGTAAGTGGCACTGAACTTCCTCTGTGCTGTGCTCCACAAACATCAGTACCCTGAAACTTCAAAGCCAGAAACTATGAGAAATACATGTCAGCTTCACAGATATACGAGATTCAGGTGCTTCATTCATGTGAATTGATCTCATATGAAATAATCACCGGGTTCACAGATTGTGAAAGTCAAGAATAAACTGAGGACTGATATATTCTAGGAAAAAGAAAAAAGTGGTATCCACATCCTAAATGCTGTGGCCACTGTAATGACAGCAATTTTTTTGCCATTCATCCACAAGCATCTGCAAGGTCAGTGCTGCTTCTTCACCTTCATGTTCACAGGGGTTAAATGTAAATTTTAGTGGACATTGCCTTTGCTAATTTTTTCATTTTCACTCAAATTAACAGTGTTGTGATGGCAGAAGCCCAGACCATTCCTTAAATTATTGTTTTATCGCACCATAAACAGGCACAGAAAACTCCTTAGGACCTTAGTTTCAGGCTGATTTATATTAGCCAATTATAAAATAAAGAAGAGTTTTGTTGAATTAAAGAAATTATCCTTCATTGTCCTTAATTTCATCAGCTTGTATTGCTCAGTAAAGAATTGTCTCCATCCCACACACAGCTATTTCTGCTGCTTCTCTGTAAAGCTCAGTCTTCCATTGCTTCTGATCTTTCTCAGATACTCTCCTCTATCACTTTACTCTGCCCCTCATTTCTTTTCTTTCTTGTCTAAGGAAGATCACGGTCATTTCATGACTTACCTTTTCTCCTCTTTCACCTTTCATTCCTGGGAAACCATCTCTTCCTTTTTCTCCCTAAAAGCAGGGAAAGGAAAGCAGGAAATATCAACATTTTAATTTGATTGCATCAGCCCCACAAAAATATTTTACACTTTCAGTAATCTTACCTGTCTGTCAAGAGGAAGAGCAAGCAATTAAAAACATAAAATTTTGAAGATATCCTCATAAAACCCACATTATTTTCAAAACCAATGAATATCAATTGAGTTCACAGAAAGGAAAGCAACAATCCTAAAATAATTGGCTTGTAGAAGATCATACTGCCTACAGTTATATATACATAGTGCGTACAGTTATAAAAAAACAGGGTTTTTTTTCCAGTTGGACAAGAGAGGCAGCATAATGAGAATTAAGACCCAAAGTGGATATTCATATTACTGTTTTGTTTATATAAGAAATTTCTGAATTATTCTTTCTCTGGTACCTACCTCTCTATTTTGCTCAGGTAACCTGTCCCTTCTGAACATGAGAGGCTTTACAAGGATGATGTGGTCAAAGTGCATACACAAAGTGTATTTATCCTGCATTCCAACTGGGGCTATCTGACCTACATTTCTGTAATTTTATATATAGAGCAAACCATAGAACCATAGAATGGTTTGGGTTGGAAGGTACCTTAAAGATCATTTAGTTCCAACAACCTTCACATAGAAAGGGGCACCTTCCACTAGACCAGGTTGCTCAAAGCCCTGAACACTTCCAACAGAGTATATTCTATATCCTATGCTCTATAATGCATATAATAGAGCTAATTAAACAGAAAGATCTCAGTTGATTTTAGATCCTTACGGATCACATTCATGGTTGTTGTCAGCTGTCAGGAGTACAGACCTCATTTACAGCTAAATTTACTGTTAGGCCCCTTATCCAACTATTTTGCAGTGTGTAGATGCTGCTGTAGTTCTGGAGCTAGCCAAGGGAAGTACTAGACACCAGGACTTGGGAAGTTGGGCCATCAGAAAATAATCCAGCCATGTGGAGCCTTTTCCAGGGCTCAGTTGCTGGTGGGATTTATGATTTTTTGTTGTTATCAAAAATCGGTCCTGTTCTTAAATAGGGCAGATGTATATGACAGTGAGTCCTAAAGAGCAGTGTACCTCTTCTACTGCCTCACAATCAGCATGGCATTAGTCACAGCCTTGTGCATTTAGGACAGACACTGCTCATTAGCACCTCTGCTGCAATTAGGAACAGTCACTAGGCAGGGAACACCTTTGTGGAAGGGGTACTTGGTGACCTTGCTGGATACCAATCAGCTGCTCATCACATCAATCACACCAAGAAAGAACATCATCAGGGGACACTCAAGACAAATCCTCCTGATGGCAAACAGCCAAAAAAGATCAAGCTGTGCCTCAGAGTCACTCACTTGGTCTCCTTTTTCTCCTCTCAGCCCAGGTAAACCCTGACGACCTGGAAAACCTGCTTCACCCTGCAAATAAGACAAAGAAGCGTGTGAAATATAGAATGCTGTTGGACAGACTCTGCCCCAGTTTTCTAAAGGGATTGATTATAGATGTAGTTTGCTGAGAGATAATGGGATTAGTTTGATTATAATTTTTAAAAAAAAAAAAAGCCATTACATAAAACAGCAGTTAAGTCTTCTCCTTTCTTGCCTGTTAACTGATGCCATGGAATTTAGGACATATTTTCTTCGTCCCGCTCTGTAGCAGGATCAAGCAAGTGAATAAAAGCAGCTAAAGAAGTTAAATCTTTTATTTTCATCTTTAATAATCTGGGGTAGTCTAGAAATGCAAAAACTGCGCTATATTAACCTGAACTGTATAAATGCCTCCTTATGGACAGAACCAGAATTTTCTGGATGCACTATTGCACACTTGGATTTATTTATGTTTGAAACTTACCTTTGATTTTCTACTTTGTAACACTTGCTGTTTGAGTAATAATGATCTCTGTGTCATATGGTTTCTCCTAAATATATCAAGTATTCTCAAATTTAGCTCCTGGTTGACCCAGTTTGTCATCTGAAAATAGCCATATGGTTTCCTATTTATAGTTATTCTGCTCTCTGGTTTTTCAGTGCAATATCACAAAAGATCTCAGTCATGGACAGGACACAAATTCACTAAGTCTTGTACAAATATCACACTAAGAAAGGATGATACCTGCTCTAAAGACATTATCTAGGTATTTGAAGGCCCAAAAGATTATCATGATATAGGTGAGAAGAGTCTGCAGACAAAATCAGGCGAGGAACATGATATTGTGCTGACTGAGGATGACTAGGAACATCGGGGAAATGGTAGAATTTTAAAGAAAGTGATATTTGGTGACAGAGGGAGCAGTGTTTTCTCAGAGCCACTGCAGAATCCTGGCTGATCATGGAACCACAGAATCTTAGAATGGTCTGGGTCCAAAGGGACATTAAGAACCACGTAGTTCCAACCCCTCTGCCTTGGGCAGGGACACCTTCCACTGGATCAGGTTCCTCAAAAACACATCCAACACAGCCTTGAACATTTCCTGGGATGGAAATGATGATGCTATCCCAGAAATCAGGACAACAATCAGAGGGCCTAGCATTAAAGTAGAGAAGAGGAGTATTTTGAGGGAAAATAAAAACATGTGGTGTAAATTTGGCCTCCGGAAATATTCTGAAGTGAAACATCAGTGAATTTGTATGAGTTCAAGGACAGAAAGTTAATATAAAACAGAAAATGTGGATTTTTTAATCATATCAAACCCATCCAGTTCTCTCCTGTGACACAATAAGTAAACAGATAAGAAGCATTTTTATGATGTATCTTGACTTTAGTAAGACATCTGACACAGGCCAACATGATATTCTTATTAGCAAACCACAGAAATGTGATGTAAACAGCTCTCTGGAGGGTGGTGTGAAACTGATTGCAGAAATAACACACATCTGCTATCATCTGTTTCCTGTGAAATTCAGAGGATATATGAAATTAAGTCCTCTGAGGGTCTGCACTATTCAATATTTATGGCTGAGGTGACAGAAAAGAGAATATTTATTCAGTGTGTCTGTATTGGTTTCTCTGTGGCCAGGTTTTGGTAGCAGTGGGGGGGGGGGGGCGGAGGGGGGGGGTCTT
>VXBA01002782.1:101122-180246 GCA_013399895.1 Serilophus lunatus
GAGAACAGCAGCTGACCACAGCAACACCTCCCCCCCCCACCTCGCCTTTTCCCTTGACCACTGCGGGAGAATAGGTTGGATGTAAGAAGGAGGGGGACTGGGAGGTAAAAGGTGTCTTTTAGTGTCTCACTCTTAGCTCTGATCTTGTTAGTAATAAATTTGATTATTATTCCCACATAGAATCTTGTTTTGCCTGTGACGGTGATTAAGAAAGAATCTGCTGTAGCTGTTATCATGAATAGCAAAACTGCTCGTTATATTCTCTCTCTCCTCTATAGCTGAGCAAGGGGGAGTGAGAAGGTGGCTGTAGTGGGCCCCTGGCACTCAGCCCGGGTTAAACCACTACACCTAAGTTTAAGTAAAGAAGAACCACCTCATGTAGTTTGTTTTGACTTTTTTTCCTACTGTGACTCAAAAACACACAAAAATTCCAACATTACATATATTTGATCAGCCCTTTTACCAGTATTCCAGTTTTAGTGAATGACCACTGGATGTCAGCATTGTTACAGAGAGACACCAATATAAAACTTTTATGCACTCTGGATTATTAAATAGATTTTTACTTATCTTATGTACTTTTTAACTTATTCTTTATGAGTTCCTATTATCTGTAGCCATAAAGAGTTTTTATGTCTATTTTTCCTTTTAAATATTGGTAATTTCTTATATAGTACATAGACTCCTAAAATGAAATTCTACAATATATAGTGATAGCATGGTTTAGCAAGATAAGAATTAAAATGACTTCCTGTAATGCACTTAAAATGGTGAGAAAAAGCTTTCTTCCCTTTCCAAGTATCAGTCAGTCCTCAAATACTGCAGGCTTTAGGTGGCAATTCTGTACCAAGTATTTAGTAATTCACCTTTCTTTACGTAAGACCCAAGAGAAATTTCTATACTCTGTTAAATTGGACATTTTAAATGCAAGTTTTTTGGCCTGATTCAGGAAATTCCAGGTTTGAAAAAAATAACATTGTGTCAAATGCAAAAAGATCTTTGAACGGTGTAATATAAAGAAAATATCTTTGTGTAGGAATAGTGGGAGCTGCACCATTTATTCACAAAAGTCCTCAGGAGGCTAGTGTCTGCAATAAAGGTGACAGTGTCGAAGCCCATGTTAAAAACTTATGTGCAGACAAGATGCAGGAAACAAAACAGACTTGAGAACTGAATGAGCTGAAGTAATGCAGAACTTGGAGGTGAGGAAAATTATTCCTCAACACTTACAGCTGGTCCTGGTGGTCCAGTTTTACCAGAAACTCCAATCTCTCCTGGCAGTCCCTGAAAAATGAATTCAAAAGACAAAGTCAGTATTTCTGTCCTTTGCAGGAACCTCACTGGAGATTGCTTCTTTCACATGAAGTGTAGTTCAGGCAGTCAGATCTCTGTTGTGGGGAGTCCTGTAGACATCAACTTATCCCCAGGGAGCACTGACATGGTTCCAGGGGTCAGGACAGAGAAGCTGTCCTCTAGGACCAGCTGTGGCTTTGCAGTGAGAAAATTTAAGGGAAAATACATATTGCCAGAGGCCCTGACTCTATTCCCTCTGAAAACCATAATCTAAAATTCTCCCCAGCTGTTTCTTCTTCTTGATATAAACAAAAAAAACCCCAACAAAACACGAGCTTTCTTACCGGTGCCCCAGGTGGTCCAGGGGGTCCAGCAATGCCTGGGGGCCCTGGAGGTCCCTGCAAGAGAGGAAGCAAAGTCAGTCTATCAAACTCTCTGATAGTGGCTGATAGTGTCATGTCTTTCCCCATGTAGAAGGAGCCCTGTAGGAAATGGGCAAATGCAATGAGCTTTATTTCATTAATTTCTACCCAAAAAAATGAAATATGCTAAACTGAGCTCCAAGGGATCCATGATCAAAAGCAGAATAAGATCTTCTGCTTAAGCCACTGCTACCAGTGCTACAAGGTGAGTTTCATTCTCTGCTCCAATACAAAAGGCAGAAGAGTTGAAGGCCATCAATGGAAAACTACAGCACAAAGCATGACCAGCATGATCCTTTGGAGCATCCAGTCTCATTTAACTTTGAATCATGTTGTTTCAAAGTGAACAATTTACCTCTGCAAAATGACTGCTTAAAGTAAAAAATGAATGGAGCAGGCCTGTAATTTGTCCTTTTTTTTTTTTCCTGTTTGGGGGGACAGGGGGAAGATAAAATTATGAATCCAAGTGTATGGAGAAACACAGCAGTGATTGAAGTGTTTTTAAACAAATGCACAACCATTTTGTTGCTCTGCATCAAACGAGTTGGTAGTGAAAGGTCCTCGCAAACTCATACTTTCATGATGAAAGTTGGAAATAACATTTTTACTCATCTTCTTGGAACATCTGTTTCTCTTAGGGAAAATATTCTCTTAATAGCCATCCAACTTACAGAGGGATTTATTTCTGTGTATTGAGCAAATTGTTAAATCTGTCTTCATAGCTGAGAAATTTGTTTCCAGACTTAACAGATCATTATATGTTGCCTGAGATGCAGAGGTGTTTGTTACTGCCAGATTCCCTTGTAGACAAGATATGATTTCTCCTGTGTTCAAAATGAAGTATGTATTCATGTATTTTTTGGATCAGGACCTGAGCAAACAGTGTGAGGATGGGTGTGAGAAATGGGTGTATGACTGAACTGAAATTTTATCCTGGCTGCCTCTTTCTAACATGACAATTTCATTAATTTACAGTTTTCAGCATAGGGGAGTTCTGGTGTGATTGTATTTAAAAACCAACAAACAACTTGTCCACCCAATCCAAGCCCTCTGTAAAGATTTGAAACTGAGCAGCTGATACAAGATACAACGGCCAGACGGCATTTTCCCTCTCACCATTCAATATTAAGGTATTTCGAGTCATAGATCAATATCAGCATTTATGCTTAGGAAGAAATGTCTCTGCGGAGAAGAAGAAAATGGTGTAAAAATGTGAGGACAAGGAGCTATTTGTGGCACGGTTTGGCAGAGACGGTATCAGATAAGCGATCTTTAAAGAATGTTCTTGCAAAATTCATAAAGAAGTTATGACAGTCTCTCACCAATAGATGGGGCAAAGAGAACAAAAAAGTGTCCTGTAAATGCAGTTGCCTCTCCTGGTCTCCTTTTATTGCAACTCAGAACAGACATAGAGTTATCGTGTCAACAACGTTACCATTTGTAGTGTGCCTCAAATGTGAACACAGCTAAAACATCCCTAGAAAGATGTGTCTTTGGATGCATTGATGCTGATTATATACTTCCTGGGGAACCCTGCAGGTGGGTCCTGCAGTTAAAGATTCTAGACCCATCAGGAGACACTTGGTCACGACCATCCATCACTTAAAAAGGGCTTCACCATTCAAAGAAAAGATTCCATAGTCCACAACACAAGAGAAAAGACCACACGCAGACACAATGGTATGGAGTGACCTCACACACCAAGGACATGGAAATTCCTCTTGGCTGTATTCTCCTTCTACATGGTATTACTGAGACTCTACAGAAGGAATGGGCTCCAAGAAATGGCTTCCATGAAGTGTAGGTGGAGTACTGGAAAGAATAAAAAGCTTTAAAAAACCAATGAACTGATTCAGGTTACGCTATGTGTAATGCAGGAAAGAAAGGGCAAACTTTACCTTTGCAGGCTTTTTTTACAATTCCATTGGTTTCTTCCTATCAATTTAATTTTATTCTTGCTCTCTCTGTCAATAAGTGAACCATCTCCTACCAAGAAACACATATCCTCCATGTCCCTACAACAGGGATCTTCAACCAAACAGTAAAAAACCCAGCCCAGTCCTAGCCTCAGTCCAAAAGACTCCAAATATGATGCTAGTTACCCCACACAGCAAGAGATTGATAGGTGTCAATCTAATCTAAAAGCAAAGTCTTACTCCAGCATCTGTCAGCAACCAGTGTAATGTCTAAAATCCTTCTGTTTCTCCCAGTAACCCTCAGTATTCTCACTATCCAAGACAATTGCTAATTATTCCACTCACTTTCCATATTCTAGACCACAATAACCTTACGCAACCATAAGTCCTGAAATGGAAGCCCCCTGACCCTTTTCCTAAATTGGCTCTAAGAATTCCATTTCATTGATCTCCAAGAGATAATTACCAGTGACATCACACCCAAACTGGTTTACAGGTAGCTTCACCACATATTACAGCAACAAATGCTACATCCACTAACAGGAAGCTCTTGTGATAAAATCTCCTCTGAGATGTACATAGAAAGAACAGTTTTGTGCAATGACCAGCAGTACCCCTTGGAGATGCCCAGGGTGCTGACAGCATCCACCAGCTGACTGGACACACCAGTACTGACCTTCTGAGCGTCTTGCCTTCTGCAGCCTAGGCTACAGTAAGTGATGGTACAAAGAGACATAAAATGGCAGGAATACATCATAAATATCCTTTATAGAACCTTTCTTTTTGCTACTGTGCAGACTAATTCTGCTTCACTTCTATATAAATATCTTTTATTGTAGCCCTTCTCCTGAATTTTGAGTATAATCCACAGCAAGGAATATTTTTTTCAGGTATTAGAATGGACCAAACTGACAGCATTTATTTGTATTTAAAAAAACAACACCATAAAACTAAAGCAGCAGGACTGTGTGTAATGCTTACCCCATAAATCACATACCACCAGTTTTGTTTGCTTACATTTTTAAATGAATCCAGAGTAAAGTTCCTGATTTATACAATTACCTTTTTCAATGAGCATTTGATGAATTATACAGATGACAGTCCCTGTCCCAAATCCAGACCCCAGTGTTGTCCCACTAAAACTCTGACACAGAAGGAAGCAATCCCAATGTATTTTTTCATGGCTGGTAAACACTCTGATGTGTGCTTTGTACATGTTTAAGCAAAAACCGATGCATGAAAACTTGATTCTAAAACAGGACTATTTACAAACTCACTTTGTAAAATAAAAATATTTTCAAACTGCTGTTTTGAACCAAAAAATATTTCAAGTGTTCATTAAAATCTAAAATCTAGATAGCATGTAGAGGTGTGTGTGTCATGGGGTGACACATCTTTACAAACATTGTGGAGGGTGGATTTTTCAGGCTTGTGTTTCATCCAGCTCCATTCCTTAGATGATGTAATGCAGGAACAGTGCTCGGGAAAGAAATCTGACACTGTTCATATTGGAGGAACAGTTGTGTCTGTCTTGCAGGAACCACTAAAAGATGGTCTCCTCTTCCAGTGTGTACCTTTCTAAAAGACAGGCTGAGAAAGGCAGAGCTATTACGATTTAGGTTCTGCAATCCCTAAGGAAGCTCTGAAAAGGAACAGAAATCTTTGTCTGTGACTCCACCAGTAGGCTGCTTGTCTTAAATCTCTTCCCCATGAGACAAGAGATAACTATATCTTAGAGGGAGGTGAACAAAAGCCATTCCACAATAAAAACTGAAGTCTGATGGCTTTCCCAGATATTTGTCTCTGGAGGCAAAGCCTGCACAGACATAAATGTTATATTTTATTCCATGCTGATGACTGGATTCTCTTACACTGTGAGAAAGCCCTTAACCCATTTTAATTGTGATCTGGTCATTTTAGGCAGTGCACCAGCATTATGAACGAGAATAAGGTACACAGGAGCATCCTGTCTGCTGCCACAATCAAAGCAAAATGACTAAAGAGCTGACAAGCCTTTTCCTATCTGTCTGTGCTTGTCTCCACTTCAAAATCAATTAGTCCCTGCAATTTCACCTCTCAGAAAGACCCCACAGACCCTTCCAGTTATTTGCATGCTGTCTTCTCTTTATATCCTCTCCTTTCCCATCAGAAATGAAAATGTTGCACCTGGTTTTGTGGAGCAACCCAAGTGTCTCACTATGTTCCTCGGTACTTCAGCTCCCCACTTCTCTGCTGCATCTGAGTGGATTCTGGGATCAGTTCCTCAAATAAGCTTTTCATTTACCACCCCAGGCACTACAGTAACTACCAGAACAACTACTGTGAATTATTATTATAGCATCACAGGATCATTTAGGTTGGAAAAGACCTCTAAGATAGCCAAGTCCAACCAGTAAACTAGCACTGCCAGGGCCACCATTAAACCATGTGTCTAAGCACCACATCTACACATCTTATAAACAGCTCCATGGATGGTTATTCTACAACTTCCCTTGGCAGCTTGTTCCAATTATTGAGCACCCTCTAAGTGAAGAAATTTTTCCTAATATCCAGTCTGAGATTGAATTCTCAGTAATACTGCATTAGAGCACCATGTTGCTCTTTGCTCAAATCATGCCTTACAAATCAAGACAAAGGTAAGAGGATATAGAAAAGGATTGTTGCTGATGACACTGAAAACCAAAAGCCTGAAGAGTCAACAGATCTGAGCATTTACTTACAATATATGTCCTGTAGTCAGTGACAGTGCCATAATTCATAAGCTGATGAAGTCTCCAGTCATTTTAAAGGTGGCATTGGAATTGGAGCACCAACATCAAATTTAAAATACAAGGTTTGTCAACAAAAAATTCTCTGAAATGTTTTGCAGCTCTGTAGAAATAGGGAATAAAGTTGACTTTGTATGTATCAGTCTCTCCAGGACAGTTTCCTGCTTCCAGTGAAAGGCAGTATTTGTTTAATGTCATCAATTAGTGTAAGATACGGACATGGTCTCTTCTGTCTACAGAGAAAGATTTATTTCCCTATGTCTTTTCTTGGACTTGGTTTACTGAGTCAGTGCAGTAAATGAGAGAAAAAACAAAAAAGCTTCCTCTTTTGTTGTCTTTTGTTTCAGCACTAGTATTAATCTGCTCAGATAAACTTTTTTTAATCTTTTTTTAAAGGTATAGCTTATATTAAGGATAGCTTGGAGCAAGATCTTTCAACTGCAAGCAGCACTGGCAAAGTTTGAAATCAATCTGAGTTTTGCAGCTGGGGCTCATACCCTTTTTTAAAATTTTGCAGTAATAACTGGCATTATAAAAAGAACATTAAGGACACTGTATTTTAGAGGAGATCATTTATTTCCTGAATTACTTAACTAAAAGCTGATTTGAGCTCACACCCTACAGACATGTCTATACTAATTAAATTACTGCCAGCCATGGCCATGATAGGTACAGCTTGTACTGGCCTTCCTCTCAGGTCTTACTTATGCCATCAGGTTATCTAGCACAAGGCAAACCTTAATAGCAGCCCAGAGATATTGCAGGGGTGAGGTATATAATTTTTGATTAATTCTGGAAGAGTTTTGGCTTCTTTTGGTGTCTCAGAGGGAACCAGCATACACGCCGCTCAGCTTGGGGAGTCTTGAGATTGTCTCAACCATCTGTAGATGCCTGTTTTGGGAGACCTTCAGGGTCCACTGATGATATTAACTGGATCTTCATCAACAGGAGCAGGCACCTGATCTTACCCTTAACACAACAAGGCCTTGAATTTGGAGTTGAACCCCAGTCCTGGTAATTCCTGAACCCTTGATTAGCACTGGGGCATCATCTCCCCTGCCTCCTGAGCCTGCAAGGGATCCTTGCTCCCTGCAAACCTTCACAGCTCACTCAGTGTGCACATCCTGCCTGCAGATCTCCTTCTTCTCAGGATACCCCTCATGCCTAGAACAGCATTTGCAAAAGTACCTCCTCAACTGCCTTCAGCCCTTCCCTGAACTCTGCCTGTCACCAGATGATGGGACAGACAAGGTGTACTGGGATCTCAGGTGACCATGCAGAAATGAACAGCCTGTTTTCCTGTGCTTGGGAACCTTCCATCTATTTCAGCTGAGAGCTCTTTACAGAAATACTCATTTTTCAGTCTGCATCTGAACAGCCTACTGCAAGACAAGTTTGGCCCATGATTAAGGTTCCTGGACACTAAAATAGTTCAAATAAATAATAACAAAATAAACACATTATGAGTTTTTATGTCTTATAGCCAGAAAATCTCTTGCATCCAGAGGGGAAAAAATACACTGGGTGTCTATTCCATGGCTTAGTGATGTTGCAAGATGCACCAGTTCTAAAGGTCACTGGGAAATAAATGCTTATTTTTGGGGGTGCTGACTAGAAAACATGGAACAAATAAACACATGGACAGCTTCGCTACCACAGCTGATTTGGAAGGAAAAGTAAATATTTTAAAATATTTTTGGACTAAAATTTATTTTGAGTAGGTGTGTGCAAGGAGAGAGACAAAGCTAGGGTTACCCTACTGTCACAAAACAACCATGAACATCAGGTTAGCTGAGACGTTGCCTCCTAGATGCTGCTTCAGAGTTTGACACTTAAATTAGCTCCTAAATGGCCCTTGAGAGTTGGACTGACTCAACTCTGATTCATCACTGGCTCATAGAATCATGGAATAACTTGAGTAGGAAGGGACCCACAAGAGTAGCCCTCAGATCAGTTCTCTTGCTCTGCTGCCTGGTCTTCTGAGGCTTCTCAGTTGAACTGAACATGATTGCAACTGTTTTTCTTGATAACTTCTTGATAATAACTTCAGATGATCTTTTCTATGCCTTTCAGCAGCAACATGCCTTCTAAAGTTCCTACATCCACTCCTTCCTTTTGCCCATACAGCTACCAGTGGAGGAATCATGCCAGAAAACAAATGCATGTTAAAATTTAAAATAGCATAGGAAAGGGAGAATATTTTTGCATCCTAAATTAGTTTATGTACGACCAACTCGAATCATTTGGTCCTCAATGCCATGGAGACAGCACAGGAACAGTCATCATAGGCTTTCATACATAACTTGAATGAATGAATATCCATCTAACTACAGTATAAAGAAAACTACTTTTGTTCTTGGGTATTTTCGAGGCATAGTCTAATTAAGGGGAAAAAAGAAAATGCTGATAAAATGCTTTAAAAATCTAATGCCACAAAAAGTGCTGTTAAGCTGAAAAGTAGTTTTGTCCCAAACTGAATATAAGTATTTTCTCTAAGGAGAAATATGGAAATCTGCAGTAATATGTCCAGAACAGAGTGCCACTGCAGGAATAAGAACAACATTTTTCCTTTCTTGTAGTTAGCTTGGAGGAAGTATCTATTTAAGTATCCTTCGATGGGGATAGCATTCTATGCAGTTTTAATTAACCTAAAATTTGCTAACTTTATTTAGCTTCTGCAGAAAGGAAAATTACTTAATGCTATGTCAGCAATTTGGTCAGATACATTTACAAAATTGCTAACACATGCACACATATATATATATATATATAATTTTCAGTGAACTTGAGCTGAGAAAAGTGTGACATTATTTGGATGGATACTGTCAGGTATCTTAGAAATAATGCATGGAGAAATATCTTCCTTCAAAATGAAGGAAAATCCACTTTCAATGTTTCAAAAGTCTTGGTGTGGCCTTTCAAAATGTCATTCATTGAGGTGAAAAAAAGCAAAAAACACATAAAAAAAACCAACCAAAACAAAAAGATACAAAACAAACAAAGCCAAACCAAATAAAAGCAGGGAGTTGGACACAATGATCCAAGAGTTCAAGCATCCTGACAGAGTTTAAGAAGCAATGCTCTCAGGAACACGGTGTGATTCTAGAGGACGTTCTGTGCAAGGCTAAGAGTTGGACTCAATGAACCTTATGGGCTCCTTCTAACTCAGAATATTCCATGATTCTAAAAATCTTTTGACTCCATTAGAAAGGTTGTCTTCATTTCTCCTGAAGACTGCTGCTGAAATACTTGCAAAGTGTACTAAAGGCAAAAGTCTTAAAATATCTAAACCAGTATCAAGTGGTGTTTTGCAGGGCAAGGTTCCCAGCTGGACTCGTGGGACTTCACCTGCACAGGGTTGCAAGCCCTTGGATTGTCTCTTTGACATCCTGCACAGACATGTGAGCAGCTCATTACAAAACATCTGGCACACAAACCATTTCTAGATCGTTTCTCCTGGTTACAAGGGCACAGCTTGCCAGAGAAAATAAATGAACAATTAGTATCTGCTGTATAGCATTGTGCTGCTTGTTACAATACAAGGGATGGAGGCTTGTGATTCTTGCTCAAAACTTTACCAGTTATTGAATTAGAATCCTAAAGTCAAAGCCCCGCTTGTTAATTTATCATTGAAAAGGGAGTGAATGACATGCTCAGACTATCCATAGTGAGCAGCGTGAAGTGGGGTTGTATCTTTCCTCTTGAGGACATTCCCACAGATATTTTTCTTGATAAATGGGTGATCCTACAAAACGACTCGGGTTAGCTGAATTCTTCTACAAACTTTGCAAGAAACCAAGCCAGAGGCAAGCATCAGTGTTATTATACTACAGGACAGATTTAAGGTGAAGCCAAATCCTCTCTGAAGGTTCATAACACACATATCTAGTTCTATTTTCCCCTCATGATGTTACAGATGGTGAAATCTGAAGCACTAACTTGCCAAAATCTTTGTAAAAAGGACCTAATGTGTCATTAACTTAAGACATCCTTCCTTACAGGGAGAACAAGCATTTAGTTTTAAAATCCTGTGTCAACATTCTTCAATAAACCAACGCTTATTCCTCAATAACAAGTAGAAATGTGAGTGTCAAAAGCCACAAAACCAGCCTTGTGCTCAAAGTGTGCTTTCTGAATAATAAATACCTTTTAAACTGCTTCTTCCCTCAAGACTGCAGCACAAGAGGTCTGTCTGCAATTGTCAATTCACACAGCCAACAATTAGCTGAGACACTGTCCTAAATAATACAAAACACAAATCAGTACTTTCCTTTTTGAATGATGCTGCTCTATGCCCAGGCAACGGGGAAATCACATACTAAACTCCTCCTTATGTCCCTGTTTAAAGATGCTGAAAAAGATAAAAATAACTGCTGCCAGAGAGACATTCTCTCAATCACAACAGGACAAATTATTTGGATCTTAAAGGAGAAACAACAGCTTCAAATATGGTGCAAAGGAGATCACACATGTGGCATTGTGGTTCCAAGTCACCTTTTGGCACAAAATCTTTTTTTCCACATATTATGAAAATTAAGAAATCATCACGTACCTGAGGGCCAATCAGACCATTGATTCCTGGGAATCCTGGTTCTCCCTTTTTACCCTGCATGTTCAACAGAGGAACAAATGTTAGACAGCAGACCAAAGACTGCTACTGACTTTCCGAAGTCTTTCACCCCTAAACTGGTAAACCATCGTAATGTGGGTACACAAAGCACAAAAACTAGAAATGAAGTCAACAGACACCATTTGGAAGTGAAACTCCAGTTGTCTTTGACAGTTCTTCGTCTCTCAGATTGTGACAACACTTCTAAAGCTGGGAGTTCTCATGCACATCATGGCATCTCCTACACCCTGAAAACCCAACTGGGTGCTCCCTAAGGAGGGTCAGGGAAGTCATAGTGCTGAGATGCAGCCAAGGGAGGTACCAAGTGTAGACACAAGTTGAGAGGCACTTTCCTTGCTGCGGTAGAGCCCTTCACCCATCCCAAACAAAGCCAAGCAATGTCCCTTCTATCCCTTGCACTGCTTCATGCATTGAGAAAGAAAATAATTAAGAACTTTAGTGCATGGATGAATATAAAAGTTTCACAATCTCTAAGCTGGAAAACAGGAATCCCTGAGGCATTTCTAGCTAGGATGGGCATTAGTACCAGGAGACAGAGCTCACTGACTCCTCTGCATTCAAAAGAGTTCCCTCTGAAGGAACCAATGGACTTTGCCAGTACATGGGAAGGATAAGCCACAACTTGGAGTATACACTTGAGACAAGTTCACCTACATGAGTATAACAGAATCTGTGTTCCCAAGTGTTTGACCTCAAATAGTTCAAATGGGAAAAAGTCCTACACAAGAGAAACATGGAAGAAAGGATGGAGTAAGCACTGGAGTTGAGGCAGCGATTGGATTTGTTTCTCAAACCAACAGCTGACTTGTGTTGCTTTAGGCAAGTCACATATTTTCTAAAAATGACCTATTCTTCCCTCATGTGTAATAGACACTGAATCATTAATATTTCTGTAGTTGTTAATAATATTTTAAGAGGGTACAAGAGGAGTTTCATGTCACTGATGATGTGAATGGTCATGCATAAAAGTCATATATATAATTTTCCCTTTGTTTTAATTTTGAATTAAAATATCTCTAGAAACATCTATGAACAGCTTCCCACCGACTTAAATAAATTAAAAAGCTAAACCATCACAAACAGGTTTTTGTCATATTTTCCTTGGTGTGTCAGAGTCTGATCTTTTAACTGTTTTTTCTTAAAAAAAACACTAAAACAACAAAAACCAGCAGTCATATACAGAACAATTTGGGAAGAACATTAAAAGAGTGATTATTGATTGCTTGAGTATCAGAAGGAGTTTGTAATAATTTCCAAGCTCTGATACTAACAAAAATTTTCAGTATATACTCAAGCACATCCACTATTCATGAGTGTCCCTTCTACTTTTCCAACACATATAATTCCTTATAAAACTAAAAAGAGCCCATTTTTGACTTGAAGGACTCATGCTACCACACAATTCAACATACATTTCCT
Source organism: Serilophus lunatus (assembly GCA_013399895.1). Classification (NCBI taxonomy): domain Eukaryota; kingdom Metazoa; phylum Chordata; class Aves; order Passeriformes; family Eurylaimidae; genus Serilophus; species Serilophus lunatus. The sequence goes on from VXBA01002782.1 coordinate 113,571, forward strand.
AGTAAAATGCTCATTTTGCCAAGTACCAAGGTCACCACGCAAAGGACACTGTTAAAATACTCATTTAAATAAATAAATAACTTTTAAATAAAGCATACAAGATATGGTGTATGGAGTCATGTATGGGAGATAAGCATCCCTGCAAGCCACCTCCAGCTTCCTATGAACATGAGATTTATATGTCAAGGTGGCTGGTTCCACAGTTTCGACACTGAGATCAGCATACAACACGGTGTAACTGGTTCCTTCTGGGCTGGTCCCACCAACCAGCTGTTGTGTTTCCATACTGATACCTGGGAACACTAATCTGTGGCATCAGTGAGAGATGCAAGAGGAGCCTCTTATCCTTTCCTTGGGGATAATGTTTTGTTGCTTCGCCAAATACTTAAAGCAACATATAATTACTCTTCCAGAGAGACTGAGAGTGGTTTCCCATTGTGAATGGGATATTTGGGGCATTTGAAGGTTAGCTAAATTCAAACTACAACAGGTTTGTTCCGTAACATTACAGTCTGTCTATAAAGGACAGAAATACTTGCTGGGAGAAATTATGCCTATGACAGCAGAGCTCAGTGAAATGTTGCATTGCCTAGTAATATGACAGAGAAACACAGAAATTGTGCTCTGCTACCTAGAGTAAGAATCATCTAAGTGTGTAAGAATATGTATCCTTTGACTGCATGATATATGTTATTTGGCTTCATCAGCAAATTGAACAACAGCATGGTTAAAAATGTATGTTTTATGGGAAATGGATGTTTTTACCTCACTGGCAGCTTCAGTTTGAATTTAATCTACATCATCAATTGTTTCTCCTTATTTTTACTAATTTGCTTACATTTTGATTTCAGCATGGCTGACCTTTGTCAGGGCAAGTAATGCAATGTGAACACTTTAAGCACCCATAAATAAATATGAACACAACCATCCATCAGAAAGGTATCTATTATACAGAAGACAAAAAAAAAAAACCCAAGGTAAAATGTTGTCTCCACTCTGCTACAGGGGAAATTTTGAAAGGTATCAAAGCCCAAGACTCTTTCCCATTTTGTTGTTCCAATAGCCAGAATGGCCTTATATTTTCTTAACATGTTTTCCTCTGAGGTTTGACCCCAGGAACAGAGGTGAATTTGGTAGCAAGTACACAGGAAACATCCTTAATTGTGAATGAATATGACTGCTAGTATAAATGCCAACTGCTTCCCCTCTAACCTAGATGGGATACCAGGATTACTCATTTCAGCCCTATCATTTTACCTCTACATTAGTAGAGAATCCAGAACAAGCCCAGCAATGTTAATCAATGTTTGAACTCCCTGAAGGCATCAGCCTTTTGCAGTTTCAACATGCACTGGATAGCAATAGTGCATTTTGAAGTGAGAGAATCTTCGAGGCTTGGGGATGAAAATACCATCAGGGTTGACCAGATTATGGGTGATTATTTGGGCTGTTGTGGCAAAGGGTTATAAGAACTTGTGGACATTGAGAGAAACTGCACCTTGAAACTGGCTCCTTCCAAATACTCTACATAATTTGTTGGGAAAACTTCTCTCTCTCCTGGATTTTTTACACATTTCCCCTTGGAGTTACCAATAAACTATCTCTTTCCCTAGGACCCTGTGGGACCAAGGTGTTCTTACTCCAGGAATAAACATTCAGGAGATGTGGACATATGTACAAGGAAACCTTCTGAAATGTGACAGCTGAACTAAAAGATGCAGAGGACCTCCTTTTGTAATTTGCCCCTGGAGCTGTGCTCATTCACGTTTCCCCCAAACTGACAGATCATGACACCAAACATTGCAATTATCTCACAAAAAAGGGGTCTTATAATAACATTTTCTAAGTTATGTCTGTTTTTGCATCAAAATCACTCTTATTCTGTGCTTTGTATGAATTATTTTGAGCACGAAGTAACTTGAAAAAAGTGGAAATATTAGTATTATCACTTACCTGCCTGACTAACATACATTGGAGTCTCAAACATGAGGAGGACAGTCATTACAGGTTATCATTTTATAAAAATATTTTCCATTCATTTTCTCTTCATGATACTATTCTTACTAACCTATGAGACTTCTGTATTTATTTTTTGTTTTGTGTTGATTGTACATCAACCTGGGAAAAATTTTGAGAATGCAAATTTATAAAACTAAGATGCATATCCAACCCAAAATAGGTCTAGATAGCTTCTACTTCATGCCTGTGTGAGAAGTACTGCTATAGGATAAAGGTTTTTTCTTGGTTTCCTTCTGAAATTTCAAACACTTGAATGAACTTGCAACATTTAAAGAAGAGGCAAATACTTGAAATTCGAGTTTTTCAGTACACTTCAGAAGAACTCTATATTTAAGCTGGATTGTCCACAGATCTGTATGCTTTCCAGGAGCATGTCACACAGCTGCACCTTTTGTATCTATCAAGAAAAGCAGTTGGTATATTTCCAACAAATATTTCAGTAGACCAGGTGTCAAATACTTAAGAGTAGAATCAAAGTACTTCAATTCTCTTCAATTCACCGAAGAAAGAGAAGGACAGGAAGGGGTAAAAAAACCTCACAAAACCACCCTAAAACTAAACCAATCTCTCAGAGTTCTCCTTCTTTTTCAAGCAGATTTAATAAAATAAGTACAGTACTGTCTATCACCCAGAAGTCTTACAGGACCCATGAAAACAACAAAGCATCTTTCTTATCACAGTGTGCTCTTGATGTGAGGATATTGTCAAAATTCAGACATCGGGTGCCAGGCACCTGGAAGCAGCTGACTAATAAAATGAACACAGTTCATTTGCTTGGTCCAGGCTGGAATTGTTACCTCCTGCCCCCTGACAGGATTTGTATAGATCCATCAAGCCCAGGACTTTAATTCATCTCATGTATTCAGTTATTGAATAATGGCCTTTAATTAAACATATATTCACCTAAGATGCCTAGTGTCTAATAAAGACCCTTAGGAGAAGTCTAACTAGCTAGACACAACAGAGTCTAGGGAAAAATTCAGACAGTACAGATCAAATGACATCTCTAATCAAACGATCATTAGCAGCATTTTCTGTCCTGTTGCAGATCCTGACAGATCACTGTCCTTTACCCAGTTAATATGCTCTATTACTCTTATTCAAGAAACGTTTCACAGCAGGCTTTAAAACCACGATAATTCCAAACTTACCAACTCACAAGTAAAATACTGCAATTATTTGCTAAAGTGATATTTTCTAAGGACTGGGAAAGTACAAGAAAGCAAGTAAATGCCCTTTTCCACTGTAGCACTGACATATGACAGCATGCACCCTCTTCCCAAGGAGAAAATTCCTGAAAGTCATGCTCACAGCTCAATTTAATAGCATGCAACCACTTATCAAGGTGTATATTCCTTCCCTGTACTGTCCATTGCCCATCACCCTCCCACGCTCACAGGTAGTGCTCACACCCAGTCTGTTGACAGCACTAGTGCAGACTCAAGCATTGCAGACAACCCCCCTGATCTCTTTTAAGGAATAAGCTACGATTAAGCCCTGTGACCACTTGAAAAAGTAACCCATCAAACAGCAGTATTGAAACCCAAGTGACTGCCTCCACAAAGGCCAAGCAGGTATCTGAATTCCATTCTGTTGTCTAGTGAAATATTCTTCTTATGAATGGGCTGAAGAAAGGAAAGGCAAGTTCAGAGCATGAATGTAATAACACCAGGTCTGCTGTGAAATTTACTTTTTAGCAGTACTTAAATATTTGAAGACATAATTCTATGTCAGAGAAAATCCAATATTTTTTTCATACACAGGAAAACTAAGCTCCCGGAGGAGAATGATGCACTTGATACCATTTTGTGATACCTTCTGTTTGAGTGCAGGCCAAACAGAACAGAAAATAGGAAGTCTTGCAAGTGTCTTTGCACTTATTTGTCTTTCGAGACAAAGTTTTTCTGAACTTTCAACCTGACACTACACACTCGAGTTGCATCAAGAATCCTCTTGGCAGTAAGGAGCAGATAAAAATAAAGGAAAGCACATGGCAAGAAACTGCAGTGCATACAACTTGTGGACTCCAAGAGGTACTGAAAGCTGCTGGACCATAAAGAAGGAATATAGGAAAGGACCTGGGCCTCCAGGATACTTGAGTAAGTAGAAAAGTATACATGAAGTGTGTGAAAGCAAACCTTTATTGATCAAAGGAAACTTCAGCCTCTCAAGACTCAGATTAAATAAAAAAAGCAACTCACCCTTTGACCTGGTAAACCAGGGACTCCAGGCTTGCCTTCCAAACCAGGCTCACCCTTTAAAAGTGAAACATTTTAGAAAGTTAAAAGAGTAAGAAAAACTAATGAGCTACATAACAATTTCCTATCTGTTTTGTGCCTCCATAACTGCAATGGCTACCTAGAAAACTCTTACCTGATCATTATATTGTCCTGTGAGCAAAAGAGAATGAGCAAACAAGATAAAGTGACAACGCCCTGATTAAACACAGAGCACATAACTATATTTAAATTACATAATTCAAACCAGATTTACCTAAGTAACACATCTTCACAATGCCATCAATTTCACAAAAGGCAATCAACTGTCAACCATAACAAACAATCCAAAAGAGGAAACAGAGGGTTTGCAAATGAGGCAGCAGTGAGCATCTGAACTGAACTGAGATATCCCACAGAGCTGAGCCATAAAATATAATGAGAATGCACTGAAACTTAAGTTAGAAGCAAACATGCTGGCATGTGTAAATTTTTGCAAAAATTGTGTTGAAACATAAACACACATACCAAATTCTTACTTTTCATCCACAAAATATTTTATCCAGGACCTTGTGGCATAACACCAATGCCTCTGACAACAGCTGTTCTCTGAACTTTATGACACGACAGCTCAAAAGTTACCAGAGTGCCTCTCTGAGATGTGCTGATGCCCATACAGATCTCCAGGGTATTAGAAACAGAAAAAACAATCAGTTTCTGCTTGACAACAGCCTTGAGGCAAAGTCTGCCCATGTCCTGTGTGCCATGGCCCTGAGATCAGAGCATCCATCCACAGCAGGACACCTTTTGTCAGCAATGAAGAAAACTGGAGGTTATGGGCACTGTCTCAATATCTCAATGCCTGAATAATATATAAGATTTTGCAGTCTGAGTTTCAGCTTCTGGAATTGCAAATGATGAGAGAAACAACTTACTGGAGGTCCAGGCAGTCCAGGTTGACCTTGTGGTCCTCGTGGCCCAGGTTTTCCCTACAGAAATATTTTCAGTTTTTTTCAAAAAGAGTTGAAATATCTTCCAGAAAAAGTACATGGGCACATTACTCATGCTGCCTGCCTTTAGAGAACCTATACCACCCTTTTCCCCATAGGTCCCAAAAAAACAGAGACCAGCTGGCTTTCTCCTTAATCCCCTGGCTACTTGAATTATCAGCATGCATCAGGCTGCACACAGACTGATCCACCCACACTCAGTAGACTTAACTGCATTAATGCATAACTGGCTCTTTGTTTTCCAAAGGCAGTAACTCTACCAAAGACACTGGGATATCCTGGATATTCCAATAAAACACTGTGTGTTGGAGTTTTTGTGGTGAACTGCAATTCTTTCATAAACACCTTCCACAGGCATTTCCCCTGAGCCAGCACAACTCTGAAGGTCTTTCAAGTGTCAATTATATGATGCATATCATTATGTCAAGTAGTAGTTAAGTGTAAATTATGCACCTACCAACACAAAATCAAAATTTAAACATTTTTTTTATATATAGGACTAGCAGACTGAAGCAACGGGTGTGCTCCTCCATTTGACAGCCCAAGTTCAGAGACAAGTTAGACATAAAACCCAAATATAGTTTAACTTTTAATTGAACACCTCCCTGTTCTTAAATAGTTGTGTAGCTGACTCTATAATTCATTCTTCTCATTCATGTTAGATTCACTACACCTGAAAAGGCTATTTGCTTTCTTGTTTATTTTCTCCACTGTAAATAGGAAAACTTATTTCTTGGTGTCCTTATAATGCTTCCATTCATCTCTCCTTTACAGAATTATTTTAAAGAAAAATCTAACCTAACAGGCAACAGAATTACATTAAAATATCCTTGCAATGAAAGAATACATATTGAATCTCTTACTTCCTCTCCTTTAAGGCCTTCAGTATGCACCTGCAATAGAAATACAGTTACAAAACACAAAAAGAGTAAAGACAAGGTAGAAGGTGCCAGAGGTCTGAGGGTCCCTCACATGCATTTTCTCCCATCACTAATCCTTTGAGTTGCATGGTAACTCCTACAGGTCCTCAAATCCTGTTGGAGGCTGTGGGATGCTTTCTATTTAAACAGCTCAGCTTGGGCTGACACAAGGTTTGTTCATGCAGTTACTATGAAGTGGTTTGTATGGCTGTACAAACAGTAAGAACTAAATTAATTATCCCATCATATAAACAAGTTATTAAATTCCCCAAATCTTGTTTTATTCTAAATTAGAAAGATCGATTGAATGCAGAAGGCATCACGTATTTCACAGACTGGTTTGAGCTACGCCCCTCCTGTTTAGCACCCACCTTCTGAAGCTTTAGGCTCATTTTCAGTTTTTATACACATCCTTCAAAATTTATTGGCGACTACATCATTAATATCACATTTAAGCAGGACACTAAAAGCTTCTCTTGCAAACAGGGTTTTTTTCATAGTTTTCTTTTTCTTATTCCTTTACTTTGTATCACATTCTGCTTGGTGCCTTTCCCCTTGATTATCTGGGTGCTTCTCATTCTTGTCTTCAGCACACATAGTCCAAGAGTGCAGTTTCCTAATTCTAATCCTAATTTTTTGGAACGTAAAAGGGATTAATCCCTATCTGCTTTGTTACCAGCCTATGCAGAACTCAGTTCTAGACCTCTCCCCTGAATACTTTGTGGTAAAGCTTCTTTCTCCATTCACTTGGAGATGACCTCTTCCTACAGACAATACTTGTCTTGGGACAGCCTTACATCCATTGATGTCTCTGGCATCACTGAAGACATTGCGAAGGGAGAGGCAGGGATGCACAAAGGATGTTAACATAGTGCCACAGGAAAGATAAATCCCGCTCGCCTGTTTTCTCAGTTTTCTTTTTAATCCTTGCTTTCCTGATTTCAGCATATCAGGTGCTAGTTGTCTTATCTTACACCATGATTTTTTCACGTGCGAACCAAGGAAAGATCATTCATCCTCATCAGAAATTGCCTTTTTTTTTTCTCCCACCCCAACTCTCACACTCAATCCCTGTCAAAGGCACACAGTTATTCAACTCAGTTCTCCATTTATATTCATAACTTTCACAGGCTGTATGTGCCAAAGGCCACTTGGGAATCAACTCAATAAGAATCAGAAACCACATGGTCATGTCATAGAATTGCTCTGTCTCATGCACCTAAGGCAATGTTTTCATTGACTCTTCAAGTCCTCATCTTCACATTTCATAATCTCCCATAATTATGGCAGTGCATCTCCTTGTTGGAACCTATCATGTCCCTTCTTCAAAAATCTTCACTGCCTAAAGCTTCACCTTTCTTGAAAAAAACAAAAATGTTTAAGAATATCTCTCAGCAAGATCTCATCCCCCACTTCTACCTTCTCTTCTCATGCAATAATGCCTACAAATGTTGAGAAATCTAAAAAACAAATTCTTACTGAAGTGCCGGGCAATCCTGGAAGTCCTGGTTCACCCTGCAGGTTAACACAGAAGAAATGAAAAAAAACCATAATACAGAACAAAACAACACATGGCTCAATACAAAACAGAATGCAAAACAAAAGCAAACCTCTGAGCATATTTTCTAGCTGTTGTTGTACATTCTTATTTTCAATACCAATCCCAGTTAACTCCATTTCCTCTGCTCTGCAGATGAATACATGCAAGAAATAATTGTGGTCTGTATTACTGTGATGTTTTACATTGACTTAAAGGCATTTAGTGACTTCAAATGAATGATGCACTGGATGCCCCACAGCATTAGATTTGAGTTTCACAAAGTTTTGTATTTGACACCCACATACCACACAAATAAACCTGCTTGATACTTAGATCCTTAACAGACCTGAAAGAGGATGGATATTTAGTGGGTCAAAAAGCTTTTGTTTGTAAATGATCAAAACGACTTTGCAAAACAAGTGAGAACTTTCCCCAAGTCATTTTATAGATAAAATCATACTACAGTCTTTGGAGGATACTGAGACGCTACACCTTTTTCCAAGATTTATTGCCATCAATTTGTTCCAGTCCATTTTTCTCCAGCAGCGTCCACCATATATTGAGCTTTAAGGCTATGCCTCGAGAAGGTATATCCTTTACTTTAGGTATAGAGTGGTGCTAAATTTATCACACAGCTTTCTTCTACACTCTATTTATTCATTGCTCATGTAGGCCTCTGAATGACCCAGCATATCTTTCATATTCTTTTCTCTTAAGACAAGTTCAATTACTATTTGTTATTTATTCGCAGAGTCATAGAATGGTTTGGGTTGGAAGAGACCTTGAAATAGAATTACCTAGTCATTAAAGTTGGAAAAGACCTCCAAGGTTATTGAGTCCAACCTTTGACTGAACACCACCCTGGCAACTAAACCAGAGTACTACGTGTAACATCCAGTCATTTCTTGAACACCTCCAGACATGTTGACTTCATCAACTCCCTGGGCAACTCATTCCAATGCTTATCCACCCTTCCAGTGAACAAATTCTTCCTGATGTCCAATCTGAACCTCTCCTGGTGCATCTTGAGGCCATTTCTTCTTATCCTGTTGCTAGCTGCCTGGGAGAAGAGACTGACCCCCCGCTTGGCTACAACCTCCTTTCAGGTAGTTGTAGACAGTGATGAGGTCCCCCAGGAACCTCCTTTTCTCCAGAATAAACAACCCCAGCTCCCTCAGCTGCTCCTCATATGATTTATTCTCTAGACCTTTCAGCAGTTCTGTTGCCTTTGTCCGTCTTTCTTGTCATGAGAACCCAGAAGTGAATATAGGATTTGAGGTATCTCACCAGTACCAAGTGCAGAGGGATGATCACTGCTCTGGTTCTGCTGACTGCTGTATTTCTGATACAAGCCAGGATGCCACTGGCCTTCTTGCCCACCTGAGCACACACTGGCTTATATTCAGCTGCTGTTGACCAGTACCTCGAGGTCCTTTCCCACAAGGCAGCTTTCAAGCCATTCTTTCACAGCCTATGGTGCTGTAGGGGGTTGTTGTGACCCAACTACAGGACCTGGCATTTTGCCTTATTGAACCTCAGATTATTTGCCTTGGCCTGTCAATCCAGCCTGTCCAGAATATCTAGTTCCAACACCCCTACCTTGGGAAGGGATGCCACCTACTAGATAGGTTGCTCAGGGCTCCATCCAACCTGGCCTATTCTAAAAAGAGCCCATACTATGGCAGAAGTACTGAAGAGGCACACATCAGCCAACCTGAAAATATTGGACTAAAGGTTAAACATCATCTGGAAGCAACAAATGCAGCTGCTTCAGAGATACAGAGAAAAAGAGTTATGAACTCAAGACTGATCATTACTTCAGAGGGAGGACAGTCCTTCCAGTCTCTGCATTCTTGGATAAGGCTCACTGCCTTATCTGGAGGAGAAAGAAATCCAAAACTGGCCATGCCTTTCCACTCACGCCAAAGTGAGTGTTTCGGAAATACCAGGACCACAACATCATAACAGAGAGAGAAACATAAGGCTGCCCTGAAAACTCTTAACAATTCTGTAAAATAACAAGGTCAAAATTGTTGCTGAGAGCAGTGAATAATTATTTTGCAAGTAAGAGCCTCAGAGTCATTTTATTGGCACTTTCTGAGTCAATTCTACATCTCCTGGGTCAGAAAACCAGTTTCTACACAAACATATTGACATTTCCACCAATACTTCTTAGGTGAGGAAGATTTTCTGACCCAAATGACACTATTTTCTTCTACTCCCACTATGATGATTAAACTAACAGCAGTTCTCATAGCTTGCTTCAGTTATAGCTTATAACCAGACACACTTTGACACTCAATTGTATCCATTTCAGATTGAAGCAATGTCAGAAAAGTGAAACATGTAAATGCATATAAACTTCAATTATACACAAGTAAGTATTAGGCCAACAGCTCTGTTATTTCCAGCACTGGGGGCCCAAGGAAGAATTAAAAAATGTGTTTCCAAACCCCTCCTGTGCATCCCACGCCAACTTACCTTTTCTCCTTTGGTCCCACTTGCACCTGGGGGACCAGGGCTGCCAGAAGGGCCCTGTAAACAGGTAAAATGGAGAGAAAACTCTTTGTTTTTAAAGGACAGGAAAAACTTAAGGCAGTACAAATAGTGATGTCCCATTGCACTGAGATAAAAGCTAATAGAACACACAAGACTGTTTTGGGTCTGCTGCATAGAGAGAAAAGAGAATAATGATGAAGGTGCCAAAGCAGCCATGATAACACCAATTCAATTTCATCTGGTGCAGAAGAATTGCAGTTCAGTGACTATATCAGTATCAAACACAAAATTTAGTATAAAATTTAGGCATGAAGATTTGCCCACTCCTCAGCGTCTAGACATGAAAAAGGAAAGAAGGGTTCAAAAACCCAACTGCTCTAACAGGATTTTGCTTGGGGAAATTGTTCCTTTGAAGTAGTAAACCATCAGGATCTATCTTCACGTCCCTCTGCAATTTCCCACTTCATCTACATTTGCTGCAAGTAAAAACCGGTTCTGTAAGCAGCGTAATGGGCAGAGTGAACATAGATCATTGTGATTCCAGTGCTGTCTGTAGCACTGGAAAACATTTCCATCTTATAAGGATAGTGATAAACACTAACTAGATGCACAATTTTTCATACAGGGGAAACTATGACTGAGGAACTGAGCAGGATACAGATGCAGCAGCCTGGAGGCTTCAAGCTCAAGGGTGGCAATGATTAGCTGCATGGCTTTTAGCAATCACTTCTAGCCTCTGCTTCTTACTCTGTCCTTTGCTATTTAGACCAGAAGATTCTTGAGAGGAAAGGATGCCTCTCATTAGGTATCATACTCTGAGTAATAAAAACAGTCTTGTGGGATCTACAGATAGCAGTTTTAGACAAAGCATTGTGTGTCTGATCAGCAAAAATGTACTGATCTTTTAGACAATTTTCTGGTTTCTTCTTGTCGTAAAAATGTAAATAATTCCAAGCCTTTTTGATTGAAAACAAACCGATTATATTAAATCCAGTTCTCTTCCTGGAACGGAAAATAAAAGTTCATAAAAAACAGGTTTAAACAACTGAATATGTGTGCTTTCTTACATATTTAATGACAATTAAGACAAAAATTTCACTTATTAAATTGAAAGGACTAGCATTTCCATAAAGTGCATTACATTTTAGTCTTAAACCCCCAAAAAACAAAAAAGAAAACTGCAGCAGCAAAGGTCCTTAGAATAGGGAGGCACTGCTGTCCCTGCTGCGATTCAGCAGCCACACAGAATAAGTCTCAGTTTTAGAGTCAATTTCCACTCTTTCCAAAGAAACGTTCCTACTTTCTGAGTATTTGAAGCATACCTGTTTCCCCTCCACTCCTGGCTTTCCAGGGAACCCATCCAAACCTTTCTCTCCCTAGAAAAAGAAGAGGAGGAATCATTTTAACTCAAATCCGTGGTATTTAGGTCACTGCTCTGCAGGTGATGACCATGTTATTTGTTCTAAGAGTAAGGAATAAGGAAAGAAATTCCAGTCAGCCCAATCGAGAAAATGCCTACAGTTCCCACATCTTTACCATGAAAAGTTGCTGTGACCAGAAGCAGCTATGCACTTTCAATGCTTGCATAATTCCTCTACCTACTGAGGTGGAATCACATAAACTGGACAACTAACGTCGGAAGAACATCAGCCCAGAATAGCTCTCAGAAAAATAACGAATGCACAATTTAGCAAAGATTGTTTTACCCAGTAAAGACAAACATTTCCCCTGTACCTAAACCTGACTTTTTCTTGCTTCAGTTCCAGACTAGTGTGTGTTTCCCCAAACCCCAATGGAGAACAGACTGTTTTCCTTTTTCTTTACAATGACCTTTTACATATTTGAAGACCTACAAAAGTCCTCTTTCAAACTTCTCTAGACTACACAACCATAATACTTTTATATTTTCTTCATGAAGATGTTTTTCAGACCTCTGATCATTTTACTTGCTCCCCTTTGTGCAGCCTCCATTTTTTCCATGTCTTCACTGCAGCTAAGTACATGAACCTCAACACAGCTGAGGCTAACTTTGAGCAGAAATACTATTTCATGTTTTATAGACTATTCTTCTGCTTAAATCCCAGGGCGATGTTTCTTTGCCTCAAACCCCCTTCTGTACGATAGAACCTTAGTTGCTGCCAATCTTGAACAGTGTGCAATTTGTTGTCCTATATGTATGAATCATCCTGCAGCTTCCCCTCTTTGTCACCTTCTGCATTGAGGGATTATGTTTTTGTGACAATTTTTAATTCTGACTGTGGCCTCTACTTTACTTCCACGTTCAAGCTTAACATACTCCATATTTTATAATCCAGGTTCTTGATAGAGAAGATGACTGGATCAATTACATAATTGTTCTGAATGTGACTTTTCTCTTACAGATTATGGCACTTGACTATTCCAGCCTCTTTAGTTTAAAAAAACTCTTTGAAACAGGGATTTCCTTTTACTCTGCAAATTCCTTAAGCCTCTGTAAAATGAAACACAGATTTTGCTTGGATCCTGCACACACAACTGAATATTAACTATCAAACGTGCCAATGGTAGTGTGAATGTGCACGTAAAAATAAATTCTACAAGTGCAAGCAAAGACAGCAAACTATTAGTTTTATTCTACTTTTTTAGTGTTTTATATATTTTAGTCCCTGTTAGAACTCTGTTATTACCTATAAACCCACACTTACAGCATTGGACTTAATTAGCTCCTTTGGTAAACTATATTGATTTGGCAAGTCAGACATGGATTTGCAAATCGCTCTGTTTATTTTTCCTCCTCAGAAAGTTGATCAGTCTTCTAACATAAATATTCTTTTAAATTATGTATTCAAAGAATAAAATTAGAGGGATTCATATCCTACAAAAAGCAGCAGAAAACCAATGTCAGACATCCAGATCCACTTGCTTTTGGGGTGATAGTTTCCACATTAATAGTTTCCTTTGTACTGACTGAACTACAAATATCCTGAATTTAAGATTTTCAATAAGCAAAAGCCTGGTAGATTGCTGACAAAATGTGCAGTGTATTCCCGGGAGAATTTTTACATCAATATACTGCAGCAACGAGTACTTCACACATGCTGGTTTAGTTGCCAAAACAGAAAATTGTCAATGTTCTTCCTTCTAGCACTGGGGGCTGGGAAAGGCATGCATATTATTTATACAAACATGTACAATAAAGCTGTTTGAAAACATTCCAAACAAGTGTGCTTTCTGTTGCTTGTTCAGAAAAATCTATCATTATAAACATTGTTTGTTATTTTTTTCCATTCTTTAAAGAAAGCTACTTAGTGAAAAGTATTTTTTTCCAACAGAAAAAAACCAAACACATTAAATGTTTTATTCTTAAATTTTTACTTTAAAACTTCCTTTCTTTCTCCTGGTCTCCTCTGGATTTCCTGCTCTTAACCTCTGGAAGAAAATGGTAAGGAGCCATAAGGATCTGAGGGAAATCCCAATTCCATTGAAACTTTAATACCACTCTCTGACAGCTACCAGTTAGAAAATGTAATGGCTCATTGGAAAAAATGATTCATCAAGAGTTTGGAGGGCCATGGAAAAGGCTGAAGGAATAAAAAAACTCACTGCAGAGGGATCTGGCAGCAGCAAACCAGCCCTGCTGCCTTCTTACCCAAGCTCTTCTCAATAAAACAGACCAGGATTTACAGGATGGACAAATGCAGCAAAAGCAATGTCCATGTCACACTGAATTAACATGCCTAAAGTACCACATACTTACATGGCTTATGTTGTCAGGGAAGTGCATCATGCCTATCTCTGCAGAGTCTGTCATGGTGTCTATAACAAGCCCATTGGATGTAAAAGGACATGGGATATCCCTCACATGATGCAGTGGTTTTCCTGAAGTGCAGGTGTAAGCAATACTACTGGATTTGGGAAACTCACTGTAAAACCTCAATATTTACATCTGAGGTCCCAGGATATATGAATAAAGCAGCGAAATATATAATGGGATTGATACTAAGGGTGTGGATTTGATAAAACAATACTCAGTGCATGGGCTAGTGCTTTCATCTGATATTATAAACTTTTTTCCTCAGGCACAAAGAAACACAGGTTGTGTAGGTGTCAGTATTCAGGTTACAGACTGAAGAGCAGACAAGAAAATATTTGGCCCGCCGAATTTACGCCCACTGCTTTCACAGTAGTACTGACTGGCAGAAGTTAAAGCAGTGGCAGTGGGTGATCTGAGACCATCATTAAAATGTGGAAAAAAATCAAAGTATAATTGTTGTAACAGAGATTTGGCTGCTCCAGGAGGGGAAAAAAAAAAAAAAAAAAAAAAAAAGAAAAAAAAGGGGACTTCTAATTGTACATATCCTTCTAATGAAACAAACCCTAATTCATTTCTTTCCCCACTTTAATTTTCTTCTAGCTTAGTCAGCTGCCTGCCTACACACAGCTCCAGCTTCCTCTCCGATCATGGTGATGTCAAAAAGATGGATTTTCTTTCAGGAGCCAAATATTCCAGCAGATTAGACAAGTGCCTCTGGAAAAGCAGCAGAGGCACTGGGTAGACTCAGCACACTGAGCCAGTTCTGCAAAAGGCTGAGGAAAAAGCATGAGGAAGATAAAGTATGATCCAGCCTTTTGCTCTAGCTGCATCAACAAAGATAGGTAAAACAAAATATGATCGAGGACACTTCATCATAAACAGCAGAAAGGACACTGGTAAAGAGAAATATAATACGTCACACTAAGGGTCTATTGATAATTTTCCCCAGTAGACAAAAGTTTGGTGTGAGTCTCTGGGTTGCCTCCCCAGAAAATGAGAGCTGAGAATTGGGAACAAGGCTGTGCTAGGCTAACTAATGATTCCCTCCTTTACACAAACACATATCGCCAGTTATCACTAAAGAGGGTTTGAACACAGGCAGAGCTGCCAGACCATCCCTGTCACAGGACCAGCTTGAGTCACAAGCAAGACAGGACACATCTGGGGAGCCTTGAGCACTGCCAGGTAGGTCTACAGCAGAAGCAGGTGCACATCTTGGGTCTTTGAAAGCAATGAACAAACTGAAGTAAGACTTTATGCCTACCTGTCTCTCATTTTAAATGCTTATTCCAGGTATAATCGGCACTTGGTCTCTTCCTTGAGCCATAAAAATGATTTAAGTCCCAGAGTGTCCTGTACTCTGTAAAACAAGAGTCTTCTCCCAGTCAGGAGAGAACATAGAACTCGGAAGCAGCTCCATTTGGATGATGTCTTTGATAAAGAAGCTATTTGGTACCTACAACAGCTGAGTTTATGGTGATGGGAGAAGACAGAAACATAGCAAGTTGGATAATCTGAGAAACTGGAATAAGATGGGGAAATGCTGGATGCAGATATGCTCAGCAGCAGTCAGTGGCCATTCACAACCCTCAGATGGTGCACATAAGGTGATCACCCCTCTAGATGTCCCCACTGGCACACCTTTGCTTCACTTCTCTCTCTCCTTCATTCCTGGCTACATGTAGACAAGACCCTAAATGTGTGCTTATTAGTCAACAGTGATCCATAAAATCCTCCTGCATGCCCATGGGAGGTGGGAGAGCACTGGAAATGCAGCACAGTGAGAAAACTCCATCATTCATTCTTGACCAGAGCTGGTGGCCTGGCAGCTCGCATCATCTAATGGGCAAAGGAAAAGAACAGCCTTGCTCTTCCTAGCATGCAGCAGGAATACCTTGTCTCCTCGTGTCCCCTTTTCTCCTCTTTCTCCTTGTAGACCCTAAAAATAAAAAGAAACAGAGATCATAAAGCTCAATCCAAGTAGAGGCATAGTTCCCTCCTCTAATTACTCACCAAATGAGTGTGCACATCTGCACAATCTATTCGAGCAAACCTCCAGGACATTTTCCATGTTGCCAGCAGTCATGGTCCAAGCAGACTTACAGAGTAGGGACTACTTGTGGGCCTGAGAACATCTGTAATATTATACTGCCTGCAGACACATGACCCTCCTGCCAACAGCAGTGTGGAGGGACAGGGAACGCACCATAGCTGCAGATGGCCTGGAAAACAACCAATGCTCTGCATTTTTCATGTTCCCTGTAAACAATGAGCACTTTGGTAGAGGATGATACTGATGGAAAAACCTACCACACAAACAAGCAAGAATCCCCATTCCTGGTGGGTTTGGATGCTAGGCAGACAGCAGGTAGCTCTGAGAACTGGCAAATGTTAGATGTACTCGGTCCTGGAGGCCCAGCACATTTTTGTGCTGTGAATCCAATGCCAGTGTTCCTCTGGACTGCATAATTCATTTACTCCCAGCTACACCAGAAACATTGCTGGAACTTAGTTTTGTGCGGCACTAACACAAGCCATCAATTCAATGGGCAGGAATATATTTCACCTCTCCTTGGCACAGCAAGCACCTTATATTTTACCTTTATTGAAGAAACTGAGCGACCAACTAATAGCTATAGAGAAACAGATATGCTCAGTCAGTAGTGACCTCTATAAAACTGCCAAAGTTTAAAATGCTGCTTACTCTAATAATACATTTGTATTTAAACCTCAGTTGACTTTACACTGTAGTGGAGATACACCTTTAATGAGACCTACATGTCTGGGTATATTTGGAGGACTCTCAGAGGGGTTTACACAATCACCTAAATCAGCAGGGAAATTTCCAACTATATCAGGTTCCTCAGAGCCCAGTTCAAGTTCGCCTTGAATGTTTACAGCGACAGGGCAGCTACCACCTCCCTGGACAACCTGTTCCAGCCTCAACATCCTCATTGTAAAAACTTTCTGCCTTATATCTAATCTAAATCTATTCCTTTTTAGTTTAAAACATTATCCTTTGTCCTACCCCAACAGGTCCTGCTAAAAAGTTTGTCCCCCATCTTTCTTATAGGCCTCTTTAAAATATTGCAAAACCACAATTAATTCCCAGAGCTTTCTCGTCTCCAGACTGAACAACCTCGACTCTCTCAGCCTTTCCGCACAATAGAGGTGTTCCAAACCTATGATCATTCCCATGGTCCTTCTCTGGACCTGCTCTAAGAGGTCCATGAATCCTTCTTGTGCTGTGGACCCCAGAGCTGGACACAATACTTCATGTAGGGTCTCACCAGAGGAGAGCAGAGGGGCAGAATCACCTCCCTCAGCATGTTGCCCACACTGTTTTGGATGTAGCCCAAGATACATTTGGCTTTCCTGGGCTGTGCCAGCTTTTCATCCACCAGCACTCTCAAGTCCTTCTCGACAAGGTTGCTCACAACCCTTCATCTCCCAGGCTTATATTGATACAAAGGAATGGCTCCAACCCATCTGGGTCCTCAAATTTCTGAAAATCCAGTTTAAAGGCTGCTTCCATAATTACTAAAGTGGGACCACAAGACCTACATGCTAACTGGATAGAATCTAATTTATTTTGGTCTTTCTGTCTGTTCTTTCTAGGCAGGTTTGTCCCCTGAGCCCAAAGGCTCTTCCCTGAGAGTTTTGAAAATATGATTGCAAACTTGCTGTGAGGTGGTATTTTTTTACTGGTGTTTTGATTAAGTTTTCAAGCACCATAAAAGTGGTACATCATCTTAGATCAAAGTATTTGCATTATGGTGGGAGCATCACAAAATCATCAACTGTTATCTGAGTAATCAAGTCATTTCTGCTGACATTTGTCTATTGGCTACAGGTGTATTCTCATTTGAAGAAAGAAGAAACTCTTGAAGAGTTTCAGAAGGATTCAGAAGAATTCAAGAAAATGTCATCATTTGGACATAGTGCCTGTAAGTGGTCAGAGATACCATACACTGCTTAATAATAATAAAAATATATAGCTGGGCAGAATACAGTGGAAAAGCAAAGAAAATTGCTAGAATATTAAAAATTTAACAAGACCCATGACTTACCGGTGCACCTACGTAGCCTTTAATTCCTGGAGGACCCTGCCTTCCCTCGGATCCCTGGCAAGGAATTGAGATACAGTAAACCATCAGAAACTCTTGCACATAACAGACCAAGAATAAAATGAGTTATTCAGAAATGTAAGATGCTCTTCCAGGCTCACATTGTGCTGTTGAAGTTTCTTCACATTCTGAGTTCTACTACAGGAGCATCATCTGACTTTACAACTACATTCTGACTTTCCAACTACAAAGTTGCACCCCGATACCTTCCTCTATCCCCCACACTCAGACATTAGCAACTTCGATCCTTCTGCTTTCAGTCTTGCCCTACAAAGGCAAACTCACACGCAAGTTACTATACAGGTTATTTCAGAAGGTTTGTCAATGTCAGTCACTGTGTGCAACAAGTGTTTTGGCCCTTGAATACTGTTGCTAGAATAAAGCACAGGTACACATTGCTGCAAATGCTGCAGTAAAGGCCTTATATCAGCATAAATGAACCACTGGTGTCAAAATGTTATGTTTTGAAGAGTAAATGAAAATAAACAGATCAAAACTACATTCTCCAATGTTTACTTTTAGTCTAAGTGGAATAAATGCAAGAGGATTAAGTACATTTGAGCAGTCCTTCAGCTGGTTGCACACTGACTCTCTCTGGAGAAAGTACAGTGAAATGGAGAGCACTCACTGTGTGGTTTTGTGTGTATTACAATGCCTGAAAATAGTCAGTATCCTTAGCTGAACATGCTCAGTCCTTGGCGCCTGGGCCTAACCTTTTGGCTTCGAGAACTGGCTCAGCATGTTTTATCATCTATTTCACTGATGATTTTCTCACTTATAACACTTCCCCTTTCCCACCACTTTTTCATCTGTTTAACTCCTGTTGGTGGCTGTAGGTTATAAGGCTTCAAAACAGACACAAATTTTATTTTTAATAATTTTAGAATTATTTCTACAATTCATATTAGTAGATGTTTCATATTAAAAAAAATAAAATTTAAAGTGCAAGATGTGTTTATCATGAACTGAGGCTTTTTTTCTCCAGTGCAAATGCCCGGGTTAACAAGAGCAAGGTTCAAGCACAATCAAAGACAGCTCTGGGATCACTGCAGACACATGAGGATCTCTGCAAGGTCCAGAAGCATTGGAACTCCTCTAATAGCAGAGGGAGACCAGCAGGCATGCACCTAAATCTCCCCCTTCAGCCTGCAGAAAAATATACTATCAAAGTCTAGGCAAAACCCCAAGAGAAACACAGGCCTGCTCCAACTTGTTCAAATTGTTAAAGTCCAACTTTGTTTCATAAAATGTGTTTATATACTCAAAGTTATAGAGAAACAGGGTTTGTCTGGTTGGGATGTGCTGAACCCATCCAAGGCCTGTGCTGAGATCATGTCTGGTAAATCAGAGAAGCGTGAGACCTTCGACAGCTGAAGCAAGCACGAAGGAAATTTATCAAATTGAAACTCTTACCTAATACTTAATTTTTCAAAGGCTTGATTTTTTCCTTCCCTCTCCCTCTGCTTTTTCTATCAAGTGCAGATAACTGTCTGTTCAGATGGGAATGCTATAGCTATGTCCTTTCCATAGAAATGACAACCATGAAAATCCTCAAAAAAGGAAGGAAAAGGTTTAATATTTGCTGCAGGTTATCGCAAGCAAAGGGGCCTGATCTCAAAAATCTAAGCTTTGTTTCCATGCTGTAACCATACAGTGAGCAACTGGAGCTATAGCCCTTATTCTCTGGGCCTACTTACTCCATATAAATTGGCCTGCCAGGGACCATATATTTATGGGAGTTTTCTGACCAATAGATATTTCCTGCCATCTCAGTCCATCATGACATCTTCTATAACCAGAAGGCCAAATACAAGACTGTCTTTGAGACCTCTTCTTTGCATCTACCAGCTCATAGCCAGCAACATCACGCTTTAGCAATTGAGTTTATCTTTCAAGTTTGATGAAAACAGAAAAAAAAACCCACAGCAAACCCCAAAGTTTTATACTGAAGACACTGAGCTAGGAACAATCTCCCCTGGAGACATCACTGAGCAGCAAAAGCAGTAAAATCAGAGATGACATACTGAGGCCATTTCATTTCTGTAACCTATATGTGTATCCTAATGGGCTCAGCACTCATTGTGGTACCTCTGTAGACTGAAATTCTATTACCAGAAGTCTGTAGGACCCTTATCTCTGCTACTGGAAGCTTCACTCAATTAATGAGGTCTGTAAAAACTGCAAGACAACTTCTTAAAAGGAAGTGCTGGCAATTCCCACTGAAGCAAAAGACTCCTCAGCCAAAGAGATAAACAAGAAGCTGAATTTCCTGGGGCACAGGTATCACTGCCAAGTGCACACTGCGCTTGCCTGGCACGATGAAAATGAAGACAGATTGAACCAGGAAAGACCACAACCCAACCAACCAGAGAAACTGCAATGTAGCTCTCCATGGAGCCTGGGGTAGAGCCCAGAGCTGCTGTATTGATGCTGATGACAAAAATAAGTGATCTGGAAACAACTCAATAATTATACCAGTAACTGGAGATGTAACCTCTTTGATTGCCAATTCCACCCATCCTTGTTCCACACTGGTGAGGTGTTCAGGCTTTACACTGTGGAGTAAAGGAGTGTGGATTCCTAATTTAGATTTTAAAGCCCTGTAGGCAAAGTCAGGGTTGTTTCTTAAAATACCTCAGGCCAGAATCCAGCTGAAGGCCAGTGCAAACAGCCAGTGCAGTGCATCCATTGTGGTAAATGAAAGTCACTGTGGAAGCACACCATTATTTTATATATAGTCAGTGTGGCAGGTTGGGTCAGCCAAGCTCACCTCTTCCCCGGGAGCACTCGGCACTGTCCAGTCAGATGTATTTAGGTCCAGCCCCACTAACACCTGTCCTGCACAGCCCAGAGCTCTGAACTTCTATTCAGCATTGCCTCATTACTTGGGACAACTATATGAATCTGATGATCTTTTTGGAAAATACAGAACAGGATCAAGTTCACCTTGAGGTAGATATAGATGCCTCAGTTTAGTTTGGTTTGCAAAAGCTTTGTAAAGCAAGTGGGAGGAACTTCACATCATGAAGAGCATCATACAGCCTGCTGGTTTGTAATCCCACTACATGAAAGATTCAGGACAGAGAGAAAATATGTATTTATTTACATGATAGGAGACATTCAGCTGAAAGGCATTTGTGAGTGATGAATTCAGTTCATTTCATCCAGTCCCAAATCCCATTGAAGGAGAAAACATTCAGTGTGCCTCCACTTAACTCAGACCAGCTCTGTCATTTATCCCCTGCTGAAGTCAATATGGTTCCAGGAGAGAACCATGGGATGGCTGCCAAGTATTTCTGCTAATCCACAAACACATCATTAGTTCTGATACCCTCCTGATGGGTCTTTAGGAAAGGATGAACATGTTCCCCTACGCACTAAAAAAACCCCACATTTTGGAGAAAGGGCCTCTCCATAGCTGAGAAAGCTATCTGCACAGTTGATGACTTGCTTTATCAAGTCCTCTCAGACAGAGACAATTAAGACTACATCCAGAATGGTGTTCAGATTTAACTCCTATTTGAGGACAAAGGCATCAGTGAACTCAGTGGGAGGTTTAGGTGACTACGTATGGTTCTTCCAAAGAGATGTGATATTCAAAGGTCTTTGCTTGTACAGGAACAGAACTGGGTAAAGTAAGTACAGGCAACGAAACTGTTGTCCTTACACCACCTTTCATAGGAAGAGCTGGAATTGCTGTGCATGATAACCCTAAAAACACACTTGTGACAGTGCACCATCTATGTTTTGTGCTATAGCAGTAAGACTGAAATCACCTGATGGGTATTTATCCTCTACATAACCAGGGAACAAGGCAAGGAAAACTGAAACTTTGAAAAGAGGTTAAAGAACTGCTGACAAGAACAGCTTCAAAATTCAGGCACATTTCTGATAGTCAGTGTATTCTTACCAGATCTCCATTTAGAAGCACCTTGTTTGAAGCAAACCCAGTGATATGAGCATTGGCTCAAGTTCTGTATCACTCAGCTGCTGTTCACAGGTGCAAAACTGAAGCTCTCAAAATAGACAGAAACATTCAGACTAGGATCTCTACGTATTTTTTTTTTCCCACTTGTAGGGTACGGATAATAATTTTCATCTGCATCTTGTGAGAGTTGGGAAGGCTACTGAAGACATGAAAGAAGGCTTATGTGTCCCAAAACAAGTTCTCTTCACCTTCCCCAGCTATGTTGTTTATTGAACAAAAGGTAATTCCTTTTACATACTTTGCCTAATTGCTGATACCTTAGCAGACCACTGATGAAAATGAGAATTTAGAGGTTTTGATTAACCAGTGAGAATATCAAAAGTCATAAACAAAAAGTAACTCAACCAATGAATACATAAAACATCAGAGAAAAAAAAATAGTGCCTTCCCACATAAAGAAGAAATGGAAAGCTTACCTTTGGACCTGCTGGCCCAGGCAGTCCAAATGCTCCTGGCCTTCCTGGTTCTCCCTGCAAGTAACAGCAATATCACTGGTAAACAATAATCTTCTATACATAAAGGCTAGGATGGCTCAAAGCAGTCATTATGTGCTCTTAGAAATGAAAGTTCTATCCCATATCTACAACCTTGAGTATCACTCTCCAGAGATCTGAAAGTTTATTGTGTGCTTTCTAAACAAAAATAAAAGCAGAAAGAGACATATCAAAACCAGAAGCATCTCTTTATCTACTCTCTAAATACAACAAAGTAGAAGAAAAGAGTACCCTAAGATGTGAACAGCTTGCACCATTTACAGTCCATAAACATGGATTCCTTGGAGACAGCATAATGCATTTGTTCTTGAGTAGTGACCTTGCAGTGTATAAACGCATAAGCAATTTTGCAAGTACAAGTATGTCATGTCCAATCCCAGACCATGTGACATGTGATGAAGTTGTACCATTTCTGGAAGCAATATTAGAACATTACCAGTCTTTCCAAAATAGGACAAATGTGGCACAAAGAAGAAACAGGATTCATGGAAAAAAGCTTTTTTGCCGTGTGCCACTAATTTTGCTTATGCCTGCCTTTCCAAAGAGTCCTTCCCCAAGTTCCTTCACGTGTCACAAAGTGATTGCCATAAAGGGACAGTGAATGAGGTTATAAAGGTCTGCCATCAGGATGAAAATAGTTCTAAGAGATGGTGATCAAGTAGGGTTCAAAAGCTCTAAAACACACTTCTCTAAGATACTGGAAAATGTAATTGTGGTTTTATGTTTCAACTCTTACAGGCAACCTTTGGTATGTTGCATCCTTCCTTGAGCATAACCCTGCACCTCTTCCACTCCTTTTAGCTTTTAGCAATGCACAAGAGGAATTCAGGTCCTTGCTTCTGTGACCAAGACATTAATTTCTGTAAGGCCTGTCTGCTGTGGAAGCACAAGATGGTCCCCTACACCCCTGCCATCTCCACTAGTCGAGGACTTGTTGCCAGACATAAACCAAATGGCCAGGCTCTGCAGCTGCAGCTATTAACGAACAGGTCCCAAAACACAGCCTGCCATGACTGCTCCCTTTCCCTTCTTAATGAATGGTAACAGAGCTGCCCCTGGAGCCTCTCAGAATGGTTAATCCATGCAACACCTGCCTGGACTGCAAACGTGTGAGGGAGAGTGCTGGGGCTATTAACCTCCTGCCATTTGTTTCTGCTGCTCTTAAAATGGCCATACAAATCCCCCAGACACGTTCCATTCAATATGGATTGATTTCCACTGCCTGCCTTGCGCAGAAAGGCAAGATTACATGGGAGGAACAAAAAGGCTTACGGCTTCTCCTTTTGCTCCATCCTTTCCAGGGGGACCAGGTGAACCCAGGGAACCCTGAAACAACAACAGAGTCATCATCAGCACAGCATTAATACCCATTGCAAGTGCAATGACACGAGCAGTGAATCAAGATAAGAATAAGGAACGAGGAAAATCATTTCAAAGCAAACATTTATTATTTACAATTTCTGGAGGAGCTGCTGCTGCCATTAACACACTTGGGACAATTGATGAGCTGCTAATGAGGAACTAGGCAATCTCGACCACTTAACCGATTTAAGAATAAATTAATATAAAAGCTCTGGAGCTAATTAGACACATAACCGTTGAGTCATCTTAATATGATCATATTACCTTCCATCAGCCTTTCTCTTCACCATTTCATTGTCTCAAAAAATTGCATATTTAAATTTATTTATTTTTTTTACTCCTTGCTTGCACAGCATCTATCCCAAAGCTCAGAAACCTCTAGGCACATCTACAATATACATAAGTAGTAAGCCTAAAAGCAAACAGCAAAAAAGCCTCGAAAAACACAAACAGACCTCAGAAATGACCTGGCCACTGGGAAGTGAGTCTCAGAACTGTGGACGTGCAAAAGTGTAGAAAACAAAGAAATCGAAATTCAGGCACCACTGAAATTTAATATTTTAACCATTTAAAAAACTTCCTATACACCAGAATGAGTGGAACTAAATATGTTGAGATTGGCAGCTCCACAATTTATGGGGACTGCAGTAAATGGGGAGAAAGAAAAGGCAACTTTGCTGCTAATTTCAAGAACAAATGGAAAATGGAAAGTCAATAGACAAACAACAGGCAAGTCAACATACACAGTGAGGATCTGCTCAGCGTGGCACAGTAAGGAACTGGCTCACTTCTAGGCCCTGCAGCAATTTCTTTTTAAGTGTGCTGTAAAAAAAGGCTCAAATGTACACTGGCACTGCAAAGCTGCCACTGTGGGCTGTGACTGTACAAAGCTGTTTGCTGTATGTTACTTGGAAGGGCATCTTTCCTTGAGATCCAAAACATTTGTGATTTTATAAAAGGTAGGAAAAGTTTAAATTCCTAAAATCCCTCCTGCAGATTATGATTAAGGGCTTTCTGACAAACATGTCCAAAGCAAGTAGTAGTCATCAGAGGAAGCTCAATAAAGGATTTAGTTTCAGGAGGGGGGAGTTAAGACGATGACACAGTAAGCACCAAGGCCACCGCAGTCCAAAAGTTATTTATGCTCAGTGCAAGAAAAAGCATAATCAGCCTTGGCCTTCCATGTCTCACATTGAAGAAACACTGGTATTTCTTTATGTAGAGGTATTAGCACTGAGTTCCTATATTTCTTCATGCTTACGCTTTGAAGTTTTACAAAGTTTAGTCAAAGCTCATGTCCTTGAGCTCTCTGCATATTTGTCATATATGGCTAAGCATATTCAATAGGCTTAAAGAGTTTAAGGTGTACTTTGCTGAAAAATAGTACAACAGCATAGTCTCCTTAGCACCTTGCTAATACAAAACAGGACAGATCACAACACAGAGGTAAAACAACAGACTTAGAGGGTCGAATTTCATTAGACTTGCACAATAGCTTTACAAATTTTTAAACTTTTTAGAGCGTAATTAAGATTTGGACTTACTTTTTCTCCTTTGTCCCCTTTCAGCCCAGGAAAGCCAGGGAGCCCTTCATCACCCTACAACACCAATGGGAAAAAAATAGCTCATATGAAATTCCATATAATTCTGTGGTATATTTGTGTATTTTAGACAGCACAGTTATCATTTCTTAAGAATTGAGCCCGGCTCTCATCCTTGCCATAGCAACGCTGTGCTCAGTCACCTGTAATTTACCCACATTTGAACAGTTTCACTTTCAGTTTTCCATTCCAGTGCATTCCTTTAACAGATCACTCCCACCCTTCCCTTTTGTAATTACCACCCAGAAACAGTACCATTCCAAGAACAAAATTGGAGACCTACCCTTGTTGAATAAAAGTATTAGAAGCCTAGCAACATTTCCCTGTGAAACTCTCCTGTTTACACAATGCAAAGCACAACTTCAAATTTGGTCAACTTACTACCATGCTAAATTTCCAATGGTATGGATTTTTTTAATTTCCAATGGCATGGAAATTGGTATGGAAATTTTTGGAAAAATTCAAACATGGGATTTTTTTCTCCCTTCATCTGCTCTCATCAGGACAAAAGGCTGAGAGCTTTTTCCCCACATGCTTTTGTAAAGAATCACAAGGCTCAGAGAAATCCTTTTGAAAGAGTATTAAAGTGGTTAAGAAGTTAATATATATTTCTAATTTGCCTGTATATACACAAAGCATATACATATGCAGATAAATTCAGGTTAAATTCTGCCACATACAGTCTTCTTTGTGCCTTGTTTGTCTGTATGACTGGAAGATTTAGATGGCTATATTCCTAGGGCAGGGTTCTAGTCAACTACAGACAAACAAAATCTGGCCTCATTTATTTACAGGTGTATTTGGGACTTAAGGGTTCATAGAAGATAGTATCTGAAAAGGATCTGTGCTACATATGCAAATTAATTAGGTACCTCTATAATCACATTTCTTGCCAACATTAATGAAGCACTCTCTAGAATTTGCAGTGCAGTAGTGATAAAAATCAGATGTGCTATATTCAAACAGCCTAATGAGACAGAAAACCAATCAAATAGCAAACATGATTTTTAAGGAAATCATTTGCTCTAAGTAGTCAATGTAACTTGAAGGAACTGCTGTTCGATGGCAAAGTGTGTCACACAGATCGGAGAACAATTTGTGTTTTTTCCATACAAAGTAAAAGAATGCAGTTAATTATCTTCTTCTCTTGCCTTTTATTTGTTTTCCCTCATGCAGGAGCAACTCCTTGGCACAGCTGAACAAAGCATCAGTCAGTAAGTTTGAAGCACAATGCTTACAGAAATACTCAGGTTGGACAGAAGAGCATCCACCAACTTTTCCAGTTCCTCCCCAGAGACAAAATTGCACAAAAACAACGTAGGCTCTAAAGATAGGTTTAGTGTCCCCTGGAGAACTACCACTGAAAAGGCTATAGAGTGGGAAGGGCTCCTACTTCTGCCCCTTCCACTCACTCCCATCATTATTCTGCCAGGTCCATCACTAAATCGTGTCTCTAAGCACCACCTCTACACCTTTTTCAACACTTCCAAGGACAGCAATTTCTTAACTTCCCTGGGAAGTTTGTTCCAATGAAGAAATTTTTTCCAAATGTCCATTTGAAACCTCTCCTGGTGCAACTTAAGGCCATTTTCTTTCATCCTATCATTTGTTACCCGAGAGAAAATATTGACTCCCACCTGGCTATAACCTCCATTCAGGTAGTTGTAGAGAGCGATAAGGTCTCCCTGAATCCCCTTTTCTCGAGGCTAAACTACCTCAGTTCCCTGTCATATCCTTCAGTAAGCAGAAAAACCTGTCCGGGTAGGTTTTGCAGATATTTGAACCTTAATAAAAGCACAGTAAGAGATCATGTAGCCTGTGCCAAAAAGCTCACATTCACAAAGTAACCTACAGGAGTGAGCGGCAGTAGAGAGCAGAAAGCAGAGAGGCATCAGTACTGCTGTGCTGCATGGTGCTAAAGGAGCTGTGACAGGCAGGGATGGGAAAGCAACAAGTAGCTCCCACCCTTAATTCCCAGCCAGCTGTCAAAATCCTGCTGAGGATGCAGCTAACTGGAATGCAATCATGTTGTCACAGCAATTTACTTCATGAAGCAAATCTCCTATTTATTTAATTTTTTTTAAGTGTCCAACTTCATGAACTACATTGCAGAACAATCACCTTTTCTCTTGCCCACCAGATTTTTTAAATTGTGTAAAATCCCAAGCATTCTTCTTGGCATACTGCTAAGACCTAGGGAAGTGCTGGTGTACCCAAAAGGTGTCTGTTCCCTCCCCCCTTAACCCTTCCAATTACATCAGTTGATTTAGAAAAAGAACTTGAATCTTTCCTCAGCAGTTGTAGACTGGGGGGCTCTGCCAGCAAATCTATCCTAGAAATTACTTTCTAGGGAATGTTGCAGCTAGGGAATGACAGATTTGGCCAAAGAAGAAACCACAGAGGCTTGAAATAATGTTCTTCAAGAGTAATTCTTGATGAGGAAGTTACAGCTTCAGCAATTAGTTTTAAAAGGAAGGCAGTAGATTTTCTCTGAGAACTTCCCCTTTCCCAGCTCATGAGCCTGCTGTCCTCTCCTGACCAGCTGGAAAGCTAGCCATTTGTGTTGAGTTTCATCTTCTGATCTACACAGCCAGTAATCTTTAATCAGAAACTTCCACCAAAGTAACAAGGGAATAAATGTGTTCACTAGCTTACAGTTGACAAAATATTTGTCAGAAGAGCCTATATTTGGCAAACTGCCATCAGATCCAAAGCAACCAAAGGACTTCTCTTGCACTGTGTCTGTAAAGTGCAGTCAGTCATATGGATGCAATGCCGGCAGGTACTGCAAGCACTGAAGTCGTGTACCACCATGGACTGTGAGTATACAAAGTTTATGCAGCACACTGGTAGATACATATTTCTACAAATACCAATTTTTGCTTTTCAGTAACTCTTCTATGATACTTGAATTACAGCTACATCTGATTTGTTCCCAGCTTGGGTCATTCTACTGGACATGGTATGAGCAAATATTAAATGACAACCATGATGCTTCAAAGCTCCATTTAAAAGTGCAAGCAATGTGTAAATATAAGAAAGAAATAGCAGAGGGCACGGGTCAGTGAAAGAGTTGCCAAGCAGACACTGTCCACACGTGTTATGGGATGAAGGAACCAGGCACTATACTGGGGAAAACAGGTAGGCACCAGCAGCTGGCATCGAGCCTGGGTAACAAAAGTTCATCACATTCCTTGTACCAAAGCCAAACCCAGTTGTGCCATCGAGAGGGATTAAAATAATCCTGTATTCCCACAGACTGGCTGCACTCCCAGATTCAACACAATGAGAATCTGGTGGTGACACGTAAACCACATTTAGCTGTTTATGCCATGCAGTCCTACTGTCACTTAGCTATTGCACGAATATTTGAAATCTAAAGGCTGTTCTTTTTCTGGAGAAACACCAGGCCCAGAATAGGGAGGAAACAAGGACCAGGGAAATGAAAAGAAGCAACAAAAGCAGAAGAAGCTACTGATAAATAGGGGAACAGACTGTAGTTTTTAAACATCTTCCCTACACCTTAGCCTACATTTTCTAGGGCAGTTTTACACTTTAGATGGAGTGACTTTTGCCATCTGGGTCAATAGTTTAGAAAACTTGAATGTGTAAGTAGTGGTACCTGTGAGATATTTTGCATTAATAAATATGGCAGCTTCACCTAGGAAGTTCTCAAAAAATGGGATACTGTGAGCTCTGAGGATGGAGCACAAGTCAAGCCACCCTGAAAACTCCATCTTTCATTCCTCAAAGAACTGATAACAACTCTACACAAAAATTAGGAAGATTTTTAGAGCCATACCAAAACAAAGTTTGAGCAGAATTCAGTAAAAATGATAGAACGTTGAATTTTCTTGTATTTACTTTTAAATGTAAGGAATCAGGGGCACACAATGGATACAAAGCAAGAGGTAACCACTACTTCTGTCCTTTCAGGGGGCTCTCAGAGCACAAGGACATGGTTTGTCTGAACCCCGTGGACAAAAGGAAATGGTACATGATGAGGAATTTTAGAACACAGCTCTTAACTCAGCTGCTGCAGACAGAATACTGGAGTAATGAAGAATAATGACACTCCTCTTGGCTTTATCTATTGAATAGGTGGTCTGGGTAAAGACAGACACACTCAGAGAGGTTCCTTTATTAGATTGTATACATAAGCAGAGTTATTTCATTTCTATATTTGAACAAGGATGTCTTCCCGGTACACCAGCATTACATGGATTTACCTCATCATTCCAGTTCTAGGTTAGTGTTCCCTCCATATTCACCACACATATGTAGTCCAATTTGTTGTAGATCATAGAAAGATTAATCTCATTCGGGTTATAGTGAGCCCCATTGCCCCATAGACTCATCTGGATGCTATGTTTCATGATCTGTTACCAAATTATATCTCCATCTCTCGTGGTCCAATCCCAGCCATCAACCAAGCCCCACGCAGCCACTCACTCACTCCCCCCCCACCAGCAGGATCAGAGAGAGAACTGGAAGGGCTAAAGCTAGAAAACTTATGGGTTTACATAAAGATAGTTTAATAGGTAAAGCAAAAGCCACACATATAACCAAAGCAAACCAAGGAATTAATTCACTTCTTCCCATGGGCAGGCAGGTGTTCAGCCACTTCCAGGACAGCAGGGCCCCATCACACGTAACAATGACTTGGGAAGACAAACACCATCAGTCCAAATATTCCCCTCTTCATCCTTCTTTCCCCAGTTTTATAGACTGAGCATGATGTCATATGATCTGGAATATCCCTTTGGTCAGGCTGGATCACCTGTCCCAGCTGTGTCTCCTCCCAACCTCTCAAGCAACCCAAACTTCCTTTCCAGTGTGGCAGCACAAAACATGGGAAAGGCCTCAGCTTTGTGTAATCTCTGCTCAGCATTAACAAAAACATCTCTATACTATCAACTCTGTGTTCAGCAAAAATCTAAACCATATTTCCATACCAGCCACTGCAAAGAAAATTAACTCTATACCAGCCAAAACCAGCACAATATCCCCTGTAGTTCTTGTTATGTCTGAGCGGAGATAACTATGAACTTACAAAGAAAATAGCATTAGTTGCTAGATGACATGCTTCCCCAGAAATAACTAATACACGGATTCTGCCATATCCAGCCTCATAGCAAAATGTTTCTGAAGAGATTTTAAGTGGAGAAAGAAGGAATGTGCAGGTATATGGCAAGACACAGATAAAACAGTTCTGTATTATCTCATCCTAGAGAGACATCAGAAGCAGACAAAGGAAAAACCTTTCAATGATGTTTTTAAGCAATCTACTCGAGTTTAACTGCTTTTCTTCCCTCCACTTGCAGCCCCTCAAGCAGCTGCCAAGTTTACAAATATTTCTTCCAACTTGAAAACAGCTGTGGCCTATAATCACATTTTATTTGAAACACTGGTTTGTGGCCTATGTTAATGGAAATGAGAGAAAACCAAACAAGAAAATAATGGGGGGAAATAGTCCAAAATAAGTGGTCAGATTCTCATTTGCCTGTCAAATTCAAGTATATCACTGGACTTCTCCTTCAGTGCACAAAGCAGACAACAGAAGACAGATCTTTCTAAGGTCAGTTCCATACATTTTATTTATCATCCAAACCAGTCTACATCTCACATGGAAGTGCCACTTTTCTAATCCTAGTATGAAATTAAAATTTGTAACCCTGTCACAAGATGTCAATAAAGGTGTCATTGTGAGACCTGCAAAAAATCTGCCAAGCAGAACCCCACGAATCACACACTCAGCATGTTGACAGCTGCACAAGTTGGAGGATCTATATCAAAGGTAGGAGACAAAACAGGAAGAGCTGAACAGAGGCAGAACAATTGGCAAGACAAAACAGAACCAAAATTGAACTGTACTGTGGTGCTACTTCACTCCCCTCTCTCCTCTGTTAATTAATTTCACAGCACCCCTGTGAAACGAGAAGAAAGTTACAGCAATTGTAATATTGCTGTCATCTCATAGGGAGTGATGAGTCAGAGGTACAACTGAACAGAAGACATACAGAAGGTTCCAGAGTCTGGGACAAAGAGAGACACTCCAGATTCCCTGTACCCTAGGTTGGTGCCTTAACTCTAACCCTGGTTATTTTTGCCTGCATTTAACTTGGTAGCTTGATGCTCATGAATAATAAAGAAGACAATTGCTAACTGTCCTACTGCTGAATCCGTGGTTACTCACTAAACTGTTACTGGTATCTGATGAGTAAAATGAAGTGGGAGGACAGAAGAGATGTCAAAAGTTGAGTGTGATCTTCAGGTTCAAATGCCTCAGAATATTTCCAAGAGACTTCACAGTCTGGAAGGATGCAATATCTTTTTTTTCTACGTTTCTCTATTCAGGAGAACCAACCAGCTTGAGGAGGCTGAAGGGAAATACATCTCAACTTTGCCTCCAATAGCCAGACAAAATAAATATTTTATGAAAAATATTGTAATTTGGGGGTTTAAGGTTTCATCAAAATCCAGGGATGATCTGTAGATCAAATAAGTGGCAGAGCTGTAGTGGATATATGTCACCTAGCTCCATTTTCAGTACTGCTGACCAGACAGGCAGCACAAATGACTGCCATTCTCCAGTGCACAGATACAGGATTCTATTAGCTTAATGATGCTAAAACCCTATTAATAACTTGGTAAATTTGACACCAAAGCTGGAATAATCTTCCACAAGAAATAAGACATTCATCTCCACTTGGACTTTACTATGAAATGAAGAAAATCTTCTCCTCTGGGTCTCTGTATTCTATTATGATTTAATAGACAGAAAGGTCATGTGAACATACATGATACAGAAGTAATAGGTTTGGCAGGTTTATCGGGAAATCCAGCCCAATACAAAGACAGCTGGTTGAATGATTGTTTTTGGAATTTTTTTGTACTGCAAACATACAAAAGATTTTATTTAATCCATTGCATAGAAGTCAATTGTTCCCAAAAGGTACTTCTGAGGAGAAATTCGGGAGACCATGTTTTCAAATGCTCTGTGAACCTTTGAACCTTATCATGAACCTACCATGAGACTAGAAAGGTCTTTCTGACCCTTCATTGTTCTTCTGGGGAGAGGATGTAGGTCATTTTTAGGGATACCATGACACATCTTTCTCTGAATAAACATGGTATTTTCACTTTGCATAAAGTTAGGTAAAGTAACACCTGGGTTGTTAATTTGAC
Organism: Serilophus lunatus; assembly: GCA_013399895.1. Lineage (NCBI taxonomy): Eukaryota > Metazoa > Chordata > Aves > Passeriformes > Eurylaimidae > Serilophus > Serilophus lunatus. The sequence goes on from VXBA01002782.1 coordinate 146,328, forward strand.
ACATGATCACCTATACACTTGGTATTGCAGGAGAAAAGATGCATCACAGCTGACTGATGTGGTAAACAGCTATTCCCCAATCAAGGTCACTGCAGAGTTCAGGAAAATCTGAAAACATCTTAAAGATTTCAAAGTTGTTATTGGTGCCCAAGATCCTGTCCATTGGCTTCATTTTAGCTGCTTCCCCACCACAACATTCCTCCACTCCCTACATAAGTAATTGTTGAAAGACTTGAGATGGTCAGACACCTTTGACAACTCCTGAACTGCTGTTTCATCTATTACCCAGGCTTACCCAAGTGAAGACAGCATCTTCTTCTGCAGAAGAGACGGTACAAGAGAGAGTTGATGTGTTTGAAATAATTTTGTTCAACACCAATAGTTCTTCAATCAATTAATGAAATGTTCACATGAAGAAACAAAGTTTGCAGACTTATTTACTACTGAACATGATGAATAGGAGTTGGAAGATAAGTGGAAAGAGTTGGTACCATAAGCCCAGTACAAAGAGAAAAACTGGACTGCAGTGAGTTGGACTTGCAGAAGCAAGACTAGTAGCTCCTGAAACTCTATGGTTTTATTTTTTGTATGGTTGGGGAAAGAGGGTCTTCAATTAGAGATACATTTCCTAGAAACATTGAAATGTGAAAACCATAACTCTTCTCTGCAAAATTCCTTATCCTGAAGCAGAAGGTGATGGTCTTTACCAGCATCTGACAATGTTCAGGACAGACAGACAAATAGCTTGCCAAGTGCCAGAGGGGAAGTATTCATTGAAATAGAAAAACCACCCAGTCATGTATCATGGCACTGATGAATTTTAGTCCTTTACGTCTGTAAATCGCACACAGAAATTTTTTTTGGTCTTGTGGATGATTTTGCACATACTGGTTGATATTTTTTCTTACATGCATAATCTATAAATTCCATTTGCTCTACTTCTGGGAAATTCCAGATGCTCCTCAAAAATTTCAGTAGCTCTGACAAGAGCACATTAGGGCATAAAATTGCCCTAATTGTCAGAGCACTCCAAAACCCAGTGTCAGTATGCTTATAACCATCTGCTGCTACTGATATTCCGCATTCACCCCTTAGTATTTTTTTCTGGTGCCTCACTGAAATAAGTACAGAGCTTTTCCTCAAGATTTGAGTTCATCCTCTAGTCTGTCATTCCTCACCTCCTCGCAGACTCCTTGCCTTTAGATCTTTACTCACTGAATAAATTTGAAAATCACTGATTCTCCTTTGCACTGCTGTTTGCAACAAGCAACTGCTATCCACAGTTCTCTTTAAATGTCATGCCCAAGCTAAAGAGAACATCCCACCTTAAGTCTTATCACCACCTAGCTATAGCTTACAGTGGTACACAGCTGTTCACTGCCAAACACACCTGAGGCTGCTCAAACAAGTCTTTGCCAAAGTTATAAATCTCTTTGATCCAGCCAGATACATGGGTCAGTACTATGTGATCTTTAAGGTTCCTTCCAACTTAAAACATTCTATGAATCTATTATATTTGTTTATAAAATTGTGCTGCTCCTGAGATCTTTTTCATCTCGGAGGTCATGACAAAGGTCATGATCCTTCTCACTTCGTTTGAACACTGGGGTACAAGAATGGGAAAAGCTATGGCCAAAATTCCCTTTGGAGTCAGTGATGTAAGGACAGAAATAAGAACTGTCTCCAGAGACCCAAACCTACTCCCAAAACCAAATGCATCTGTTGTTCTTAAAATAACAACCACTAAGGGTCCACACACTCTCACCGGGAAAAAAACACTTGCCACGAAAAAAAAAAAAAAAAAGAAACACATCATCTGGCACTTAGGATTATGTGTACATTCATTACTCAGCAGGGTCTGAGACCCAAATCACCATCTTTCTGTCAATGCCAGAGATAAGAGACTTTCCCTGTGGACTTTGGCAGTAACAAAATCTCTAGGTAGTGCTTAAGAAAAAGGGTAAGAGTTCCAAAAAGGAAAATTAAATGTGTCCAGAGTTGTACTCAGGCAAGTTAAGAACAGCATAAAATCCAGTGCTGCAATGTCTCACCTGCCCCTTCAGAGAGCCCTGCCCTCTGAAAGGCACCTGTACCTTCTCAGCCATCATCAAGCAAAGAACAGTCAAAGCAACAGCTTTCATCAGTGGAAAGGGGAAAATCTGTCTGCTTAACTGGAGAGATTAACAAGCAGGGAGAGGGGCAGGGAACGCTTGAGACGCCTTTGATAGACCAGTGATAGCAACTTACTTCATGCAGTGCTTCACTCTCTGTGATTCATTAGGCTATGAGCTCCACTTCAGAGAGTGTTCTCCAGGCTGCTAGGAAAGCTGCTTTATTTCCCACCTAACAGGCAGATAATCCATACTTATCCACTGCAATAGGCTCTCAGGAGAATCCTGCATTCCAACAAGATTTATCAATGATAGAATCAAGACAATCTGCTTTTTGCCCAAAAATCTGTTATCAGAAGAAACACAAAGTTAGCAAATCTCTCTCACATGCTTCCTTTCTCCACTGCCAGTGGATCTTGGCAGAGGAGCCCTCTAAAGAAACAAGTGCTTGAGACTTTGCAAACCTCTGGCTGCCAGTAGATGTCATTGTATACCAGCAATGCACCCGCCAGCCAAGAGACAATGCTGAAAAGGAATACATGTTTCCTAAACTAATGTAAGGAAAAAACCCTAAGATACTAGTATTTTTACACTGCTGAGAATTAAGCTGTCAGAATGCACAATTAGTATGTGAGCTGACTTTGAGCTGTTTATTGCAATCTGCAGCTGTTATTCTGGGTCACAGAAAACCACAGAATTTATCTAAAACCCTCTGATTATTGTTAAGGAAAAGAACTCCATCAAACCATAGTTATTTAGCTGTGCAGAATGTGCTTTAACTACAGTTAAGGGAATACAAAAATAAACAGCATGCATACCAAGACTGCCTGTATACACTAGAGGATTCAAAACATACTCGAGGTAGTAAGGCAGATAGCTACACCTCACCTTTTAATCAGAATATTCCAAAAAGAAATCAGAGGTATGAACAACTCCAGTGTACTGCGTGACAGCCTTATGAAGTAAATGAGGTGTTATTATACATTTTAAGTGCTGGACTGAGAGGTTAATTGCTGAGCAGCCTTAACCAAAAAAAAGTCAGTAGCTAACATTTGTTCCTGAGAGAGATGATTCCCAGCAAAATAAGAAAAAAAAATTATGAGGAAAAAAAAGAAAAGAAACCCTGCAGATATTGCACTTTCACTTTTCCTTGCCAGGTCAGTTTTAGCTATGCTTAAATAATTTTGTTATTCTGCATTAAAATGAGAAGAACTGAGCACTAAGAACATAACCCTGAGGAGGCAGTATTTCCATAGCCACTGTCTCTGAGGAACATCATTTACACGGTAGTTCATTTCATTGGGGGTTTTTTTGTCTTCAGATTTCAACTCAGTATCTCTAACTTGGAGATATTTCCCCATTTTGTTACTGTCAGATGTGTTTGGTGAAGGAGCCCTACTTACCAACACATGTTGGTGATACTGATGCCCCAAGGCTACTGCTGCCTGCTTCTGCCTTAGACTCTTGTGGTCACCCTTCAGCTCACTAGTCCTGGATAAATTGGGTGGCATTTAAGAGGCTTGGGACTTGATGACAATATCCAAACACCAGAGCATCCCAAACAAGGTAGAACACCTTCTCTGCACTGGGCTCATGGTTTCAGCAGTGAAAAGGACACACACACACGCATCATCTCTTGGTGTGATAATTCGTTTTATTCAGAAGGTGCAGAATAAGGACTATTTCCTGATAAGCTCAGGCTCCACTTTCTCTAAGTGTTCAGAGAACACATCCTAGTACTAGAAGTTCAGCTGGTTGTTCCTTGTTACATTTGACCCTTGCTTGAACTGCATTGCAGCAGCCTGGCTATGCATCCTTCTAATCCTGACCCTGGCCTGTAGAATCATTTTTCTGGCTTGGGCTAAGGTTTGTTACATCAACTTTGGGCCAGGCTGGTGATCTGGAGTCTCAGCTGAACCTAGTTACCATGGCTGACCTGTCTTGCTTTTGTGCTAGGATATTATGGGATAAGCCCTGACTGGTAAGGTTCCAGCTCCATCTCCTTTGGCACAGCTGGTCCTTGGATCTAAAATATTACTGCCAGCCTGAGTCTTACACCTGCAACCAAGTCACACGCAGAGCCCTTCTGGTCTCCAAAAGTATCCCTTAAAAACATCCAAATGAAAGCTCTTCTTCACCATCAAACCAGCATGCAGCATCAGACTAGCTCCCTGCAGAACTTTTTGCAGGCAGAACTGCACTCATTTTCTTGTGTCCCAAGGTGCTGGATGCTGGCTAGTCCCGATCCAAAGCATAAAGCTCATGCCAATTGTTAGGCCCTGCTGACAGTACAGCACTGGAGTGAAAAAGCAACATGGCTTTTAGGTCAGGCCTTCTATTCAGCGGCTTTGGGGCAATGACAGAGCACAAAGCTCTGTGTGGATAGAATGCATCTAACAGTTTTTCCAGAAGTCCTAAAAATTGCAATAACTGATTTAGAAGAGAAGGGAAGGGGAAGCCAAACCTTTGATTTAAGGATCTAGCAGGTGAGATATACAAGCCTGGAGGGAAAGAGCTTCTCCAGCTTCATTGTAGAAGAACAAAGACTAGCTGTTTGCCCGAGGTCAGCAAATCCACTAGAGCCAAGTTTCAAGTCTAGATGTCATACAGCCTACCGAAGAGCCTTAACTATCTTCCTGCTTTTCTTTTCTATGCTTGGTCTTGCAGTTATTCCATCTCTTAATAAGCCAAGCCACTTCAGAGGTTTTATTCTCCTTAGAAATCCTATAATAATCCTTCTGCATTTTTATCAGAGCGAGTCATTACCATGAAAAAAAAATTGCTAGGAGAATGTAGACATAGTCTACTAAAGTTATTTCTCATATTCATTGCTGCCTGTATGATTATTAGCGTGAACAGAAACAGATAAAGCACAAAGAGAAAGCTTGGACACTCTTGGAAGCACATTAGTTAGGGAAGGCCCAGTAAAAACCATGATAAAACCTTCATCCACCACCTCTGCAGAAGGTGTGTATTCCTGGTTAGAGCTGTTTCCTCTGACAGACTGGTTTCTTGTGGGAAAATCGCAGTAGTGATCACTCGGTCCAATTGTTTCATGGCACCTTTCTCACGTTTCCTATTCTTCTTCAAAAGCTACGTATAGTGATGGCCCAAGCCATGAGACTGTGGAAACTTCTGTCCCTTTCTGAGCAATGACAGTGTTAGGAATATTCAAAAGTCACACAAAAGTCAAAGAACAGCTACCAGCAGTAAAGACAAAGGTCTGACCAACTCCCTTATCATCTGCCTCAGTGGTCTTATGGGAACTTCTCAAACCTACTGTCCTGTTGCCACCAATCACAGTTTGCAGAGACTCACTGAAACCCTGAGGCAGAGATAATGTCTTTGTACTGACTAGAGGTTTACAGATGTCTGCCTTTAAAATGGTGCATATGACTTCATTAAACATACAAAATTTTAACCTCTAGAGCAGACTGCAAGGAGGAGTTTCAATACCTGCTGGATGAAAAACTTCATTTTGTTCAATTTAAACTTGCCATCAGCTAGTTTGATTTGCTTCGCCTTAGGTTTTACAACGGAAGAAGGAGTGAAAAATAATTTCCTACTGATATCTCCACACCACGCAAGTTTGGAGAGAATAGGATGAAAGTCTGTCAAAGTCATCACTTTTCCAGGCATCCTCCTGCCTGCAGAGCCTTCTCACTCTTGTTGGCCATTAAGATGCTAGAAGGGTGGCTCAGCACCTTCCATAATGCTCTGTACTTTGCAAGACAAAGGCCTAAGTTTTTGAAAGCCTCCAAGTTAAACTTTGCATGGAGCCATTACAAGGGCAGGCCTCATGATGTGGATGGCTGTGCCCTGGGAATGCAGACCTCATGCTCTACAGAACCTCCCTTGTCAAACATGATTTCCTTGACTTTGATCAAGGCTCTGAAACCCTGTCTTGCTTGAATCATCCTCAAAAATGCTCTACAAAAATTCTGCCCTCACTCCTTTCCTTCCCCTATTCCTTTTGGATCAATAGAGGTTTGAAGATGTGAGTTATAACCCTTGTAGGATCAGGCCATCCGGTTAAGCAAATATCCACTTGAATAACCTCCAGAATAAAGCTAAAACATTACCTTTCATGGTGATAGTGTTACAGAATTGGATACTTGCCCATGTATAATAATCAGTTCAATGACAAAAGCATTTGCCAAAGAAGTGAATGAACACACAGAAAAAGGACACGGATTTACAATAAATAGTATGACAGACTACATCTCATGCCAGAGGCATTAAATACTCCAAAGGTTCAAAGATGACAGTCAATAGTGGAAATTTAAGATACAATACAAAAAAGTGATGGCTGAATCCCACCTATCCAGAAGATCCACTTGAGAGAAGCTTAAAAGCACAACTGTAGATTCATTATAGTATTTTCTTTTTATATATCCATGCACAGTAACTTGGAATCTTTCTGTACATAAAAAGCATCCTCTATCAGTGTGAGTTATTTAGGCATGGCAGGACATGCCAGGCTGCTTCTTGAACCATCATAGTGAATTTCCTGGTTTTAAAAGTCACAGGAGTCCTCACGTTGGTATGAATTAGGTTCTCAGCCACAGCTGCTATTATCTTTTGGTTTACCTCTAGTAATGTTCTCAACATGTCATATATTCTACTACAAGCATCATTTTAGCTTTAACTTAGTGATATAACCAAGATAATGGCCAGTGCGTCTGCTGTCCCACTGGAAGAACGGGATTTTCCCTCTAAAAAAATACCTCAGACTTCACATAAATGCCCTACACATGGTAGACTCTGGCACAGCAGGAGAGCAAGACTATAATAAGGGGATAATTTCAATCTTGTCACTTCAGGCTTTTTAAAGGTGGGACATCTTTGTTCTATCAATTGTTAGGATTAGCCTTGTCCTTTTAAATGAGCTTACAACATGTACACAACAACAATCAGACAGACTGCAGCTATTAGAAGTCCAGCATCTCTGATCCAGCTTCCCAGCACTGGCTCATACCCATCAAAATCAAGGAAAACAAAGATGTCACAGAGTGAAAAACAAGAATTCACGCTCATGTAGCTATCGTAGAGCAGCAAGCAAAGAGAAAAGAGACACATGAATCCTCTCCTTCCAGCTGTCCTCCTGTCTGGAATGTGTTTCATTTCATAGGTTCTTCTACTTTTTTTCAGGAACATAAATGGCGACTGACATTGCAGGCACTTGCATCCCCACTCCTTGTGATTCCAGCTACTTCCTTCCCATACTCATATCTTCTTACACCAAGACAAAGACATGGTTCTGTGTCCCTACATGCAACAGGTCTTGGGAGTCTGGAGAAGTCCTACTCAACTAAAAGCTGGCAAATGTTTTCCCAGTTTTCAAGAATGATAAGAAGAAAGGCCTTCATAAATACAGGCCTATCAGGGTTATGTCAGTTCCTGGTGAAATTATGGAAAGATGTATTCTGGGAGTTAATGAAAAACACCAGGGAGACCATGCAGTCATTGGTCACAGAAAGCACAGGTCCACAAGTGGCAAATCCTCCTTAACCACTCAAATTCCTTTCATGACAAGGTCAAACATCTTCATCTTAGATGAAGGCAGCAGATGTGGTTGGTTTGGGACTTTAACAAAGCTTCTGACATTGTCTCTCACAGTATCCTTCTAGACAAAGTGTCCGGCATACAGCTGGAATAAACACATCATGCGATTGGTGAGCAATTCCCTGAGGGATTGGGCTCAAAGACTTATAGTAAGTGGCATTACATAAGGCTGGCAAACAGTCAGCAATGGAGTTCCCAGGACTCAATTTTAAGGCACATGATCTTCAATGTTCTTTAAATGGTCTGGAATCAAACTAAGTTTGACACTAAACAAGGAGGAGATATGGACTTTCTCGAGGATAGAGAAGCCTTGCAAAGAGATTTGGACAGACCAGAAGGCTGAAAAATAACAAAATGTATAAAATTCAACAAAAGCAAGTGCTGTATTCACCACCTGGGATGGAGCAATTCTGGTTACATATACAAATTATAGGAATGAGTGGCTGGAAAACAGCTTCATAGAAAGAGATCTGTGGGTTTGAATTGAAGGCAAGTTAAATAGGAGTCAATGGTGTGTCCTGTCACCCAAAAGGTCCAACCACGTTCCTGAGGTGCATCAGGCACCATCCAGAGTGGTAGATTGTCCTGCTCTGTGTGACCTCAGCTTGAATACTGTGTGCAGTTTGGGGTATCACATTATGAGAAGGATATAGAGCTCTTGGAGTGTATCCAGAGGAGGGTGACGAGGACGATGAAATGCCTCAAAGGCAAGACTAAGGAATGGATGAGGTAATTGGTCTGTTCAGGCTGAAGAAGAGAAGGCTGAAGGGAGACCCCATCGAAATCTGCACCTTCCTCAAGGAGGGCAGCAGAAGGAGAGGTGCTGATCTGTCTCTGACAATCAGAGACAGGACATGAAGAAGTGAGATGAAGCTGCATGAGGGCAAGTTCAGATGAGACATCAGGAAAAGGTTCTTCACAGAGAAGGTGGTTGGGCACTGGAACATGATTTACAGGGAAGTGGTCATGGCATCAAGCCTGACAGAACTCAAGAAGCATCTAGACTGTGCTCTTAGTCACATGGCTTACTTTTAGGTAGTCCTGCTAAAAGCAGGGAGTTGAACTAAATGATCCATGTGGGTTCCTTCCAACTTGAGATATTCTACAGTTTCATGACCCTATATCCCCAGGCTCCCTTTTTAATCAAGACAGCAACTTGCAGCTCATATATGTTTGCTCTCCATCAGCAACTGCACTGACACTCAGCCGCTGCCACACACGGGGCACAAACAGACTGGGTATCAAATACGCTTCCTATACAGATGAGAGTAAGCTACCACAACGGGGAAGAGTGCCAAACCAACACAACGAGCTTGCCATAAACTCAGTTCTCCAAACCTAGACATTTGTTTGGGCGATCAATGCCGTTTGGCTACTCCAAGCAAAGAAGTTCTGCACAAACTGTGAGGTCTCTATTTTTTCCCCTCCCATCCAGACCTGCAGACCTGTTTTCCTATGCATGACAATAATGCAGATGGAATTATATTTTTCAGTAATTTTCTGCAGAATTCAAAACTTAACAAGAACTTGCTTCAACTACAGCACAACTCATGTCATAAATATCATGTTTCCCATCAGGCTTCTGACTCTCATCACCTGCCAAAAACGAGCAGGTTTCCAAGGCTGAATCTCGAGTCTCAGAGGCCAAATAGTGGATGTCAGTGGGAGGACTGCAGGAAGATGAATGCTGAAATGTGTTCTTTATAGCCCCCGTGTCTCTAGTCTAGCTCAATAATATTTCCTGCCATGAACAACCCTCATTTCGATTGTAATTTCACATGATGCATTACCACTATATAAAATCAATACATCATAATCATAGAAAGAACAAATGAGAAGATGCAATGGCCATAAACACCATGTTCTCACTAATGCAGCATTCTTTTTTTCAGATCACAATCCTATATTATTTTAAATTCTCTGAAAAATTGAGTAGCCACAGATTTCCTGGAAAACAGCTTGACATATTCTTAATACCACTTTCAATATGAACCAAGACTTCTTCCTTAATACATCTATTTGTCTCCTACACCCTCCTGTCAGTCATCCTCTATGGTTCTGCACCACTTGATATTTCTTTTGGGTAATAAAGTAAACACCCTCAAGCAGGTGTGATATGGGGCTGCAGACAGAAAGACCTAATTCTCTTCTGAAGTCTAGGCATGCAGGGTCATTTTCTTGTGTGGAACGAAAAATACGCAGCCAGAACTGCCTGGAAACCACCACCTTTTTGAATGGAAATTAATCCAGTCTTTACTTGCTTCCTGTTGTTGACCACTATTGAAAGAGTTCCCCAAGACACACAACCCAGCAATTTTCAGCTTTAAACTGCATGCCTTATCCCTCTGCCCTGCCTGATATTTGGAGTAAGAAAATATTGTGGCTTTTGTCCTTTGGGTTATTAATGAAAAAATCCAATTGAAAGAAAGACTATAAAAAACTCCTCATGACTCAAATGTAATCCTGCTGAAAATTCAGTAAACTCAAAATTGTACTTTCTCTTTGTTTTTCATCCTTCCAGCCAATTTATTTAGCGTATTATCCTCCAAGAACTCACTCCTGCTTACACAAAGCAAACATTATGATTTCCATTTGATAACATTTTCCATGGCCAATGCACAAAGCAAACTCAAAGAACACAAAGCAGGAAAAGAAATGAACACTCAAAACTTGTCTGCAAAAGAAGGTATAGCATAAAAGTTGCTCACAAAGATCCAACTGTATCACATCTTTTGCATCCTATGTACTCCAAAAGCAACCTCAGACCTTAGATCTTACCTTTTCTCCTTTCTCTCCTATGCCATAGGCTTTTCCCTAGAAATGAAAGAAGAAGGGGAAAGGTACATTTGCAAACAAGGACATCAAAAAACATTATAAATGTGTAATCCATGTTTTCCTTGTTAAGTATCCAAGATCTGTGTGTATAGACACACAAGTCACATGGCAGCTACTATAGGGAAAGTAATTTTCTTGGTGGCATTATTCCTTGATAATAATTTAGTGACAAATTTAACTAGAAAACCTATCCCCAACTCTCCTACTGCAGCCAGGAAAACATCTTATTTTTTATTCATGGAAGAGTCTGATATTACATTCCAAAATCGACGATGCCAACAACTCTTGTTAGAACGAAATTTAAATAAGGTTAAAGACTTTCTCATCTAAAAACTCAGTCTGGCATTTGCATTAGTTACAGCTGTGGAAAGCTGTGTCTTGGTCATCTGAATGTAAAAGTTGAGACTATTTAAAACTTTTCTGGGTCCAGTTGCCTCATACTGTCCCTATCAGAAATGCAGCTGTGCTATAATCAAGCACAACCACGTTTCACATTTAATTAGAAGGCCAATATTAAGTTAGTCATCAGCTGAATGAACCCATCTATTTCTCCCCTCCAAGAGATGACAGTGGCTACCAGAAAAATCAGCTTCCCCCTGGGATTCAGATCCAGCAGAGGAAACACATTCAGCCAAGGCACATGATATCGTGAGCAAGTTCTCATCATAAAGGAGAAAACAACTACTTGTATTTTCCTCTCCTTAAGTAAAGTCATTGAGTATTTCTTACTTACCGACTCTCCTTTTTCTCCTCGGAGTCCAGGAAACCCTGGGCTGCCTCTTTCTCCCTTGAAAAAGAAAGTGTGTTACTATCACAGAGTTAATTCTTTCATTTCTTAGACATAGAAAAGAAAGCAATGCAACAAGAGTTCGACTGAGATTATTGACATTTTTGGACCCACCAGTCTCTACAGACAAGATTTAAGCTCCTGCCCTAAGGACTGGAAATACCTCATTGCATTTATAGTGAATTGAACATCCAGTTTTCAGATTGATTTTCTATTCTACTTTTCATATGAAAACACTGGTAGAAGTCTTCAGGGTACACTGGAAAGGCAAAGAGCTTTCTATTGTGAGGTTCTTCCAAAATCCTTATTTTCTACTAGGCCAGGAAGAACTTGGAAAGGTGGTTTGCATAAGACTTAGAAGACACACACCTGAAATATAGGAAAAATAAACCTGCACATATTGTCAGGATTTGGGGTATCATTTTTCTTTTTAAATTCAAACTCCTTGTTTTCAGTCACACTCAATTTTCAGTATCTGCTAAATACACTCTTCCCTCCCACAAGTGTGCAGCACACATGCAGTTTCTCTCTTGCTTGTTTCAATGAAAGAGAGGGAAGGGAAGAAAGAAAAAAAGCAGTTTAAAATATACACATTCTGATGCGTAGAGAAATTATAACTGGGAAAGGAAATACACAGGGAGGAAAAGAGAAAAAATGGTTAATCAGAAACAAAACAAAACTTCACTTGTCTCCTAGGAAGGATAGGGGTGAAAGGGATAAAGAATCTAAGAAGATACATGATTTCATAAATATTCATCAGATACAGAACTAAAATTGGTGCCAAAACCAGCAACTGGATAAAAAATCCTGGAATCATTCTTATATACTGCTCTGCAGTCTCAAAACTACATACTGGAAACATTCATCAGGATCACGCTTTCTTTTCCCCAAGTGAAGAAAAAAACTTTGCATTTAGCAGATATGCAAAAGCAACGTCTTTGTCATTAAAGCAGGCTGTAGTAAAATTTATAGAAGGCTCTATGCAACCATCTCTTTTAAGCCATTGAAAGTAAAAAACCTTTCTGGCTTGGAGGAAAAAGGACATCCTGTTAGAGGATGTCTAATGAACTGGACTTCCCAAACTTCGCAATGGCAGGTAAGCATTATAATTTCTATGTGGGCAAAACCATATCTCACTGAGAAGGGATTTTCTTTAAACTCAGATCAATAGCAGTACTGGAAGAGAGAAGAAGCCTGTTGACCATCAGCACAGTTCTCCAATCAGTCATCCTGGCTGCCTGCAAATAACACAGTCTGCAGAGGTAGTGTGGAAGGAAAATAAGTTAGACTGGGCTGTCATTAGTATCTAAAACTTACCAGTAGGACCCAGATTCAGGCAGGTTAACTAATTCTTCTACAGCTATTTCCTGTCTAAGTCTTCCCCAATATCACCCTTTACCTTATCTCCTTCCAAAATCTGTCATCTGTGTCTCCATGCATTACCTCCATTGGAAACTCATCATCTTCCCACACTGGTTATAAACTTTGAGTATTTCCTATGGACAGATGATACTGTGAGAATAGCCCATCCAAACCTCCTCCTCTAAAAGAAGGAATATACTATGTAAGCTTAGGATAGCAGAACTTGAGCATAAATGTCTCCATCTTTAACTTGGGTAGATCACAGCTGCATTCATTTTACTTAAAAGACCCCCAAAACGACCCTTTTTAAAAGGAAACAGAAAGAAACAAATAGCCATTATTTCTGCTTTGGATACAGAGTGAAAATCCCACCAACTACTGCCGGTGTAGGGAAAACAAAATCAAACCAACCCCAAAATTCTCATAGCTTAGAAAAGGATCCTCATAATCCTCCCGCCTTTGTAAGCCTCTCCAAAGGCCACTGTTTGGGGCAAAGAGGTTTTTAAACTCCAATCCCTCTCTCTATCAGTATTCCCTGGGACTAATTTCTCGCATGACTCTCACAAGCTGTAGGCCTTTCTCCTGCTACAGCTGAAGCAGGTGCTCTGCTTTTTTGCTTATATGGCCATATATAGTCTCTCACAGGGAATTTCTTAATATGAGCCTATAAAATATTTTTGGATAATGCTCAAGTACCTGCAGCCTAACTAGATATTCCTTGAGCCCCAGTGATTTAGGGGTAGATTCAGCATTGCAACTCATCCCAAATAAGGGATTCTCAGTAGTGATGATGTCTATAGAGAAAATCAGAAATTTTGACTCAAAGGTCTGATGTCACTGTTTCCATCTTTTCCTGATAATTTCTTTCCTTATTTATTTTTTTACTCCAGCCTCTCTGTTTAGTCAATTAATGTTTGGTCTTTTCTCATGCTATGCTCACTGTCTATTTTAATCAAACCTAAAAGTATAGTAGACATCTTAGATTTTAATTTTCTTTAATGTTTCTCGAAGCCCCAGTTCTTGAAATCAAGTAAAAAATGTAAATCTTTTATATCTGTTACCTTAAAAAATGTAAAATCACTCCTCATTACACAACAACAAAGCTTTAAAACACAACCCTTGCACCGTAGAAATGAGGAGCCAGGTTGAATGATCCTAAAATCACGTATGACACGTACGACCCTGTAATGCAGAAGCTGTTCCTATTTTGTGGACCCTTCTTCTTTCTTTAATAAATACCAGGTGGTAATTTTGGGAGGTTGCATATAGCATTTAATTTCTTACCCAGGGACAGAATTTGAGCCCTGGTAACTCAGTAATGTCACAGAGAGAGAAGGAGAGTAAAATTTGTTCTTGAACACAGGGCAAGGCCTGTGAACTGGTCCTTTGCAACAGTGATGCAAGAACTGCTGTCAAGGGTATTATATGTCACTTAATCACAAGATCTTTGAAAGTTAGGAGAAAAAACTATTATGTGCCTTTTTTAGCACATATAGAAGCTAAGTCACTTGTCTGAAATCATCATATTTATACCAAACTGTTGTCAGATCATGGATTTAAATGGCATCATCCCCAGGTCCTCGAGACTGACACAGTCCCACCTTGTCTGTGAACAAGTCTTGAATCCCTACAGCCAAGAAAGTCACACACATCTGCAGAACTCTCCAGCAACACCCCTGCATGAGTGGGCCACCCCTTTGGGGGTCTGTAAAAGAAAACCTCCTGATGTTTTGCTTATATATACATCTTTTGTATTCAACTAGTACTTCCTGCACCCCAGCAGTGAGCCTTTTACATGGTGCAGACACCCCACCAGTGCTTAGACCTTGCCAAAGCAGTGAGAGACAGTGGAATGCTGCTGCAGGGCCCTTTTATTATTATCATCATCATCTTTCTACAACCTCCTCACAACAGTCATGGCTCTGCCATTCTTCAAAACAGCCCATTATTATTTAAGCTGTCACAAATTAAAATAGAAAGCTGCCATTTATATACATGGAAGCAAAAGGAACCATTTTCTGCACTTTCAGCCAGGCACATCTGAGCATTAATGAACCCATGTTCTTTCATCTCAGCAGAAAACATACTCCAAAATGCATCTTCTTGTCTCCAAAATTTCTCCCTGCAGACAGCAGGCCAAGGCTGTCCACAACACAACACATCTCTGAGGACATCTGATCTTCCAAGACCCAGAGATTTCATCTTTTTCCTCCCACAGTATTTCATAATAACTGACTTTAGTGAGGTGCAAATCAGTTATTCACCAAACAGGTGTAAATTCAGTGACTGAATTTGCAGAAGTGATTCAGATGCAAATACAACTTCTTCCCAAACATCTTTTGGATCACACAGATGGTAAAGCTGGGAACCACCAACACCACCACCTTTCACCTCTTCAGCCGTATTGTGAATCTCTGTTCTCTTCCAGTGCAGGTGCTCCCTTTGAGTCTATTGCCTCACAGCTCTATTTGTGGCAAAGGATAGAAGGAAAACGTGTTTATGTTGAATGCACACATGTCTATGAAAGAAGCTTGCAGAAGATGCAGGACACTATAAAGGCTGCAATGTGAAACTTGAAGCAGACATCACAACCACTCTCCTACCCTGTTATCTAGGAAGAAGAGTACTGAGGGAGATGGCCTATATTTAACATCATGACTCAGACAATCTTCCTAAGGATAACAGATTGTGACTAATCTTTTACTGTTAGTCTCAGGAATTTTTGTAGAGTGTGACTGGAAGGTTGCTACCTAACCTATGGGTATATAGTACTGCTGAGCAAGGCACAGCACAGAAGCAGCACGTCATTTTCCAGGTGACTTACCATGGAAGCCGTCCATGACCTAGTGAGTAAGAGTAACTTGCAAAAATGCCAGTTTAGAAGCTACAAAAAAGGATTTTACAGCACATTTTCTCTAAAATTGACATAAAGCAGCAAAAGAGAAGTGTAAAGGTAAGTGCGGAACAAAGATACAAGACAGCCAGAGCATCCTGCAGTCCCGAGCTCTTCCAAAGCTGTCTGGATTTAGTCATGTGCTAAATTGACTCTCATTTCTCAAAATCTGCAACTCTTCAACTTACTCTGAAACTGTTTCATCATTGTTTTGTTTTTTTTATTAAACAAATGAACTAGCACATAGTACTGACCTTTTGACCTTTGGGACCTTCAGGGCCAATTAGACCCCTCTCTCCCTAAGACAGAAAAAAAATGTGATTAATCAGACTGATCTTCTCGTTAAATAACCAAGCAAGGGGCCCGATCCTACAAATACTGAGGACAACTGAAATGTTTTCAGATTTAAGCAGAGAACAAAGCTGACATGTCCTCAGGAGCAGTGACAATGAAGCTGGCTTCTCAGGGGTCTCAGTCACAGCCAGTATAAGCAAACACTCTGCTTTCAGAAAAAAAACATAGAAGGAAAGCTATGAGATTTTTTCAATGTGCCTATAATTATCTTTCAGAATCTGTTTCATTTTATTTGAAGAAGGATGCTCATAAGTGGACTGGGTAAGAATAATCACAATGTTGTTACCAGGACAACCAGCACAAACAAAATCCCTGAATTAGGAAAGGAGAAAACACCTGGGAATACATCCATTATCTATGCAGTCATTCCAAATGAAACACACTCCTCTCAATACTCACCTTTGGTCCAGCAGGACAGGAGCAGTTGAAAGTCTTGAGATGGCCAACTTGCTCGCTGCCAACAGTGGGCCTCACTTCCAGGGGAGGTGCTTCCGTCAGGACTGTCACCTGGCACTGCACCCAAACACCCAGGGTCACGACAAAGCCTTTGATGCTAGAAAGTTTCCCCTTCCACCCACTTTAGAGAAATCTCACAGGCATTACTGTATAACACACAGCTAAATGAGTTCTCATGAGGAATGAAATCCCACAAAAGCCATTTATTCAAGCAACAGGGAAAAATGTGGCAAAATGAACAATGAATCTCGTTAACCAAGATTGAAGGGAGAAGATTGAAAGGAGAGTGGAAGTTTCTGGTGAGAGCTGGGCACAGGAAAGTAAGAAGCAACTGGCACTGTTTTTAGCTGTTCCCAAATAAAACCAGTGGGAAACATATTGAATATTTCATGCAGCATTTCTGTTGTTCCATCATCACTTCAGGGTTTTGTTTCCCCTGACAGTTTGACAAGTAAAGAGGAACTTGGAAAATTCGAATTCTTCATACTCATTCCTATGCAGTGGTCCTCCTCTGGCGCTGCTACATGACCAATTACAGTTAGGTTTCATTCATCCTCATTAAAAAAAATTAAAAATCCCATACTGCATATATTCCATGATTTATGTAAAAGATTTCAATGAAGACTGTTCATGTGAAAATGAATAAATGACAAAAAGCAGCTTACTGGTCCAGAGGGAATATCACAGCAGGTCTCCAGCTCAGCATGCCGAGAATCACAGTAAATAACCATCCGCTGAAGATCAAACTAGAAGACAAAGCAAGACAATAGTTTCAGAGACAGTGAATTATTAAAGACCATGTGTCCTTTTGCTTGGATACAAACAGAGCAGGCAAATACAAACAAAAAGTAGATGGTTCCAACTTGAAAGTGATTCTATGGATCCTGTAGTCAATCTCCATCTCACTCTATCAATGATGGACCAATATCTCTGCATGTTCCAGGAGTAATGCTAATGCGGTAATGAGACCCTGAATATGCCTATTAAAATTCTGGTGGAAGTTTTTGTGCTAATCCCCATGCTCTGGCCAAATTTCTGTCTGAGAAGACATATCCTGGCCACCTCTATCCTTCCTAGAATTTTTGTCTAGACACAAAGTTTGTTTCTCTCCTGTTGTGCCTTTTATCTTCTGACCTTTTACTCCTGCATGAGAAATGCTATTAGCACATTTAATATGCACATGACATTCATTTTGCAGAGCTAAGAAAGATCATACAAGTCCCAAACGCCGAACAATCACACCGAAACTGTACCAAGTTAACACTTCTGCTGGACAATCAGGTCCAACCTGCAGGTTTCAGCTTTGGTACAATTGTACCAAGAGTCATTTAATATCTGAGGAACTGAGAAAATACCATGACTTTTCTGAGTTAATATGCTTCCAATTTTTTCCTCCATCTCTTCCTGGGTGGAAACATTCATAATGTCAAGATCAGACCACAAAAGACCTTTGCATGGAGTTCAGAACACTGTTTGATGATATTTGTATATGATTTTGTCTCCGCTTTTAATTGCTGCACATTCTGTGACTAGACAGAAAGATGAAATAGATTACCTATTTTTAATCCCTGTTATGGAGATACTCTCAGTCTCACATAAAACAACAGCAAGTTCTGTACATGATAAGGTGCCAATCTGTGTTAGCTATGTAACACTGGTAACATTTCAGCAATGGTGCCTCAGGAAAAGATTTAATTATAACATAACCCCCAAAACCCCATTTATGTGCTGCAAACCCAATGCTGAACATTACCCCAGCTCTAATTGGTAAATGTAGCACTTACATCAATGGGAACGCTGTCATACAAGCGTTTGCCAATCACAGTCTTTCCTTGAATGTCAATATTTTCCCTGTCTTCAATAGGCAGCATCTGCACCAGTTTACAGTCTATATAAAGTGAGACAGCCTTCGACTGAATGCTGAGGGCAATTTTGTGCCAGTTGCGGTCAAACAGGTCACTGACTCGAGCATTTCGGAAGACCACTCTGACAGCATCCTTGGTAAGCCCAACAGCATTGTATTCCACAGCTTTGTTCTCTCCGTCCAGTCGGATCGAGACCTGCAAGGAAACAGAAGTGATTTTGCTACGGGAGTACAAAGCCTTTTCCTTCCTCCTGCTTTCCATCACCACTGACACTGCAAAGTCAGGGATGGTACAGCCTGCCATGAGGAACCCAAGAAAAACGAACAGGACAGAATTGTTTGAGGGACAGACTGGGAGCCCACACCCATGATAGTAGATAGCACAGGGCTGCACAGGCTTTAGTGCAGACCCATGACCATCTAAAGCCTTCTCTTGTGAGCACAACCCTTGACATGGTTTCAGCACTTGCCACACCTTGCTGCCTCCCAGGCAAAGCTTGGGCATGGTCGAGTGGTAGCACATGTCGGGGATATCTCCCCAAAGGCAGAGCAACAAAGCTGAATCTGGTTTGGATTGTATGCATTCCTCCACTACTTCCCAGTAGGGTCTGTGCTCCTTACTCCCATTACACGTCCTCAACTATCTCATGGCAAATGGACAAATTGTCTGATATGAAACCAGTCTGCTGAGCTGTGGCACTTTATTTCAGATGCTTTGAAGTTAGAAAACTACAGCCATATCCCATCCCAGCTCTTTCTACAGAGAAGGCAAAAATTGGCCTTTGAAGACATGATACTTTCAGCTCATTTACAAAATGATTTCTTCTTTTACCAAGGTCAGACATTTACCAGCAAGCAGCAGGGAATGTGGCAGGCAGAGTCAGGGGAACAAATGGTGACTCTGCAAGCCGCAGAGCTGGAAGGAGTTTGGGCCACATTGGCACCAAACTGTATGTGATGTAAGTAGAGCAGTGTAGACTGACTCAAGATCTGACACAACTTTTCCATGCACCTGAACTGGGAATGCTACCTCAGATCACCACTGGCTTAGAAGTGTCTGCACCTGTGACCTATGAAGGTGTGCCATGGATTGGCCAAAGCAGGACTAACTTTACATGAAGTGAGGCTCATGACGGCCTAAGGTACTTCTGGCACCATATTTTGAAGCACTTTTGAAATTATTGCTGGAAATATTGAATAGGGTTTTTTTCTCTTCACACCTAAGCAGTCCATGTTTTCAACTTCCACCGAGAAATACTGAGTAATACACACATTATCACGGTGCAGCAAAAAAAATGCATGTAGCACAGTAAATCACATTTCATTTAACAAAGTGTAGCTGATAATAATTTTCATAAAAATCTTTTACCGTTGCATCATACTTAGTTAGCTAACTCTTCAAACTGCACCTATCCTTCTCTGAGAGTTCCCAAAATCCTTTTGAATACCAGCCCCAAAGCAACAATATTGAATTACATGACCATGGGAGCCCATGCTGGCAGTTCAGAGATATGGGTAATGCTCCCAGCACCATATTTGGTGCTGAGCAGAAAAACCTACAGCCCATCCAAACCACTCCTCAAGCACGCTCAAACTCTTAAATTCTACGAAGGTAAGAGCATGCTGTATAGGGAGAGACAGTGCATTCTTATGGTATTTTTCTTCTGAGAATCTGAGAGTACTTGAAAAAAACCTATTATATCAAACTCTGCAGCAGCCAAGACTCAGGGTTATGGAGCTGTAACAGGAGTTACATCCACATCTAGAGCAGGAACATATAATGCCTTTGCACGATACCCATGATACCTAGAAGTCTGTGCAATAACCTGACATAACTCACTGTTTTGTGGTACATCTGTGTGAAAATCATTTCCCAAACTAGAAAAAAAAAATTTTCCCTAAACAGAACTATCTGAACAAAACAACCAAAACCTCAACAATAGTTTCAAGATTATGCATTTTTTGTCCCTCTTTCCAACTAAC
Organism: Serilophus lunatus; assembly: GCA_013399895.1. Lineage (NCBI taxonomy): Eukaryota > Metazoa > Chordata > Aves > Passeriformes > Eurylaimidae > Serilophus > Serilophus lunatus. The sequence continues at coordinate 166,538 of VXBA01002782.1, forward strand.
ATAGTTATCTGCATCCTAATAACAACCAAGCTCTACAAAAACTTTCCTTCAGGGTTTGAATTAAAGATAAATATAAAAACCACCAAAATACAGGTTATTCCATAAGGAAAAAAGCAATGAGAGTTTAAGGCAAGAAAACTGGTTCCTGGCACAAAAGGGCCTCTTACCTGTGGTATGCCATACTTGTCAATAATCTGCCAAATATACCAATCTTCTTTCCTGGAAGCCTTCCGGAATTTGAAAGTTGTTACAAAGGCATATTCATCAGGCAGACCTTGTGGAAATACATCCCTGGCATGGGGAGGGGAAAGAGAGCAATGTATCAGGCTCAGCAATGAAAATCAGAACTTGTAAAACTCTTTCCATGTCCCAGCAGTGCTTCCCAAAAGTATCATTATCATTTCTACAAAATTTTCTTTATTTGGAAGACTGCAGAGAGGCAAACATGAGCTTATGCCCTCCAGGTGATTCTGTCCTTGTGGAGCCCTTTTTCATTCCAATGGTGAAGCTCTCAAATTGAATAAGAAATAATATCCATCATGTTAAAAGATTATTTTTCACTTGATGCTTCTGTTCATGCAATCTGTAAATAATTCTGTTCTCTGGATGAACTACAGACCTGTGGTTTCTGAGAAGTGACAGGAGCACCCCAAACCCTTGTATTGGTTTCTCTGTGGCCAGGTTTTGGTAGCAGCGGGGGGCTGAGGGGGAGGCTTCTTTGAGAAGCTTCTGGAAGTTTCCCCCATGTCCAGCAGAGCCGATGCCAGCCAGCTCCAGGCTGGGCCCGCTGCTGACCAAGGCCAGGCCAATCAATAGTTGAAGGAACGCCTCTGTGCCAACATATTTAAGAAGGAAGGAGGAAAAAAAAGTGAGTTTAGATGAAGATGGCTGCCGGAGAGGAGCAGAGTGAGAACTTGTGAACAACAATGCAGACACCAAGGTCAGTGCAGAAGGAGGGGGAGGAGATGCTCCTGGCACCAGAGCTGAGATCCAGCTGCAGCCCATGGGGAAGACCATGGTGAAGCAGCTGTGCCCCTGCAGCCCATGGAGGACCAGAGGAGTGCAGAGATCCACCTGTAGCCCGTGGAGGAGCTCATGCTGGAGCAGGTGGATGTCGGAGGGAGATTGTGGCCCATGGGAGGCCCATGTTGGAGCAGGGTCTTTTCAGGGAATTGTGGCCCGTGGGAAGGGATGCTCACGCTGGAGCAGGATTCTCCTGATAGGACTTGTGGCCTGTGGGGGACCCACTCTGAAGCAGCCTACACCTGAGGGACTGTACCCTGCAGAAAATGACCCATGTAGCAGCAATGTCTGAAGAGCTGATGCCCATGGGATGGACTCTCACTGGAGCAGTTTGTGAGAGGAACTGTGTCCTGTGAGAGATTCATGCTGGAACAGTCTGTGAAGAGCTGTCTCCCATGGGAGGGACCCCATGGGAATGCACTGGAAGGACTCTTCCCCCTAAGCAGCGGTGGAAACAACAGCTGATCGTAACAACCCCCATCCGTCCCCCCACACCTCCCCACCCATCTTCATGAACCACTGGGGGAGAGGAGGTTNAAGCAGCCTACACCTGAGGGACTGTACCCTGCAGAAAATGACCCATGTAGCAGCAATGTCTGAAGAGCTGATGCCCATGGGATGGACTCTCACTGGAGCAGTTTGTGAGAGGAACTGTGTCCTGTGAGAGATTCATGCTGGAACAGTCTGTGAAGAGCTGTCTCCCATGGGAGGGACCCCATGGGAATGCACTGGAAGGACTCTTCCCCCTAAGCAGCGGTGGAAACAACAGCTGATCGTAACAACCCCCATCCGTCCCCCCACACCTCCCCACCCATCTTCATGAACCACTGGGGGAGAGGAGGTTGAATGTAAAGGAGAAACGGGTGGAGGGAAAGATGTCTCATTGTTTCTCACTCTCAAGCTCTGATCTTGTTGGTAATATATTTAACTATTATCCCCACATGGAGTCTGTTTTGCCTGTGACGGTGATTAGCGAGGAATCCTTTATGGTCCTTATCTCAACTTGTAAAGCCTTTCATTATATTTTCTCTCCTCTGCTGTTTGGCAGAAGGGAGCGAGAGAGTGGCTGTAGTGAGCCCCTGGCATCCAGCCTGGGTTAAGCCCTACAACCCTCTATAATTGTACCAAGTTATAGCAACAAATATTGAAATATTTGCTCCAAAAGAGACACTAACACCTCTGTCTTTCCAAGAAGATGATCCTTGGCTGATGGCCCATGAGAAGAGAAGAACCTTCTCAAGTCAAATATTGTAAAGACATTAGGCAGAAATTTACTCAGTGTAACACCACGACCCATGCACATCTGAAGTAATTAAATCCAGCACTGTTTGACTCTTTTCCAGCATAGGAACATATCATAATATGGGGGTGAAAGGCTGGAAAAAAGGGATAATTAATGCAGTATCACTAATTTTCTTTTGTCACTAGCCATTACTGGATACCTAAGAATGAAAACAAACAGGAAAAAAATGTTTGTCTCCTACCTTCAAATCTTTGGTATCCGGGAGTCAAATTCAGAGACAAATGCAATTTCTATATTAATAACTTTTTTATGGCTTTATCTTTTATGGACTTCTGTATCTTCCCCTTGGACTCAGGTAAATGTAGAACATTTGCAATTCACACTCTGCTACCCACAGTATAATGAGCTTCCTCCTGTTTGTTCAGGACCTAACTATGGTTTTATTGGGGACAATGCAAAGAACCGATTCTTATTCTATTTTTATGTCATTCATGATTTTTCCAACTTTGCTTCTTTTCCTACCTGAAGAGTCACAGCTAACATCATTCTTCATGCTAAAGCCAGCCTGCTCTTCTGATCATTTCTAAATAAAAAATAAACCCTTCCTAAATATTATCTTTTGGTTCAGGACTTCTGAGTAGTCAGACATAAGCACTCAATAGAAAAAAAAACACTTCAGTAATTAATAAAAAGTAAACTATGAAACGAATTCTCTTAACAAATAGTTGACATAATCCAGCGCTATGCAGAAACTGTCACAGTAAAAGGCACATAATGCTAGAGGCCTTTACTCAAGTTAAAAGTAAAAAGTCCTCAAAATTTCCAGAACACTCAGTTTTGCTATTACAGATAAGGCTGAGAACCAGTCTTTCCTAATGCCACAATATTCAATCATATTTTAATCTGTGCTTTGAATTCCCATCTTTTTAGTCAAGTTATACATTCAGAACACTGAGGTTTCCATGACTGCTGCTTTTGCTGTATAAAGTGCTCTTGAAGGATATGCACCATTATAAGTTGGTTTTCCTTCTGGGCACACTCTGAACTCTTCCAAAGAAAATAGAAACACACTTCCCCTAGCTCCTTTACATATTCCTTCCCTTAGGAGAGCAGACGAGGCTGTGTTACTTTTTGGTATTAGTTATTTTAGCCAAGGAAGTCCCAGTTGAGTGGAAGTTGGCAAGTGTGACACCCATCTAAAAGAAGGGCTAGAAGGAGAATCTAGAGGTCAACAAAAGTAGGATCTGGAAAGAGTGTCACCTTAGACTAGATATTAGGAAAAAATACTGAACAGTTCGTTGGGTATTTGAGCAGTCTCACCAAGAAAGTGGTGGATCCTGGAAATGCTCAAAAAAAGTGGATGTGGCACTTGTAGATGTGGTTTTGTGGTGAATATGGCAGTGTAGGATAACATTTGGACTTAATGGTCTTACAGGTCCTTTCCAACCTGGACACCTCTGAGCTGGGAACAGCAGTACCATTATGTAAGCTTAATTTCAGAAAGGGTTTTCAGATACTTAATGTCTGCAGACATAACTGGGAGTTAGGTACTTAAATATCCCTGTGAGTCTGGCCACACCTCATCACACAAGGCTGACAAAGAGCCCATCAAGTAGATTTAAACTGACAGAAAGCTATAATGACCTATTACCTGCCACCCTCAACTGATTTTTAAAGCTGCTGAAAAACTGCAAGTTCCCAACAGAGAAAGATTTCATGCCAAAAGTAAACTTAAAGACACTCGTTGCTCTGAAGATGTAATAAAAGCTGTTTCTGAAGTCATTGGTCCCTACATCTTGTACAGAGATGCATTGCGATATAAATAATAAAAAAATTGTTTAGGAGTTTTCACTTATTTTCTCGCTAAAAAGTGATCTCCATCTAGAAGTTCAGCTTTACTTAGGGATCCCAGGGCACGAATTGCTGTCCCCAGAAGTGTTTTATTTTCTTCCTTTGCACAAGGCTGAATTGAACTGATGATCCATATTATGGAGCTTTGCTGGATGCCTGGTACCTACAGGGAGCACTCTGCCATCTCCTTGGTCTATAATTCTGACAACAAGATAGATTGCAGAAGAGTTCCTTATAAGACTTCAAGACAAAAAAATCCCCCAGTGCTGCAGGTTAGACTAAGAGTCAATTAAGTCAACTGCAAGGTCAGGTGAATCACAAATTCTAAAAAGAAAATGTTAATAACCAGAAGGATTTTCACAATACAGAATGAACCTCACCCGTACATCCCTAGCAGACATTTGTTGGCTTCTACTTCAGAAATCTCAGTGAGGGAATAGATACAACCTTTCTGGTAATTTCTATCTGTCTTTCATTGTCCTACATGTTGAAAAAAACCAATAAATAAATTTATCCTGTAAGGTATAGAAATACCTGTTAGAAAGATTCAATTCAAAGAGGCAGGGAACTTTTGTAGCTCAAGAAAGTTTTTGTCACTTGGAAAGAACATCTTCCCATAGATACTTGATGGTTTTCATTCTCTTGCCTTGCACAGAGGGGTTAGCTCCCCGAAAAGGTAAAATTCTCACAAGCAACTTTGAAGCCTCCATGAGAGATGGCCAGGCAGGGCATTAAAATTCTCAGAGAGGGAAAAGCAATGTGTTTTTCATGTCCGGTGTTCACACTGTTACATTTAGTGTTCTCAGCTTTTGGAAATGAATTTCCCTAAATCCTTCCACTGCCTGTGCAGTGCGTGCACCTGCGTGCAATCTTACTTTTCAATCCTAAATCTCACTTGCTGTAGTTTAATTTTTCCTAAACAAGTTCTTTCCAGAAAGGGGAAAGAACTATGTTTCTTATCTCTCTCTTCAGTCCTTTACTCTATAAAAGACAAAAAAAGCAGTCATTCTACCTCAATCATGCTTAATTGCCTTTACCTTCTTAAAAATCACAGATAATGAGAGACCTCTTGAAATCATCTACTCTAAAGATTTTTCTTGTGTTTAGATTTCAGAGATTTAATTTGTTCAATTCCCTCTCTTCCTGTCAATGAATATGACTAAGAAGATTCTGGCTCCATCTTCTTTGCTTTCTCCCAATCAAATATTTAAACATACGGATAAGATCTTCTGTCTCCAGCTTTTTCTCCTTCAAGATGAACAATCTTAGTTGTCTCTGCTGTTCCTCATACAAACTATGTATTTGGGAAGAAGTAACGAACAAGGAAGATTTCAACAGGTCTCGTGCTCACTGTAGGAGTTTTCGGTAGCTTTTTGTACTATTTCCTGTCTGGCAAGGAGACAAATAATGAGATCAGGGCAAGAGCTCATGAAGAAACCTAAGGCAGGTGACTGAAGTCAAAGCTGATGTCAGGAGACAGAATCCCCAGAAGAACACACCGAGATATGCATGCCCAAAACAACCCCAAACTCAGAAACTGTAGAAAACAACACTGTACCAGTATACAGAGCAAACAGATCATAAATAGAAGCTTGGCCAAGCATCAGGTATTTCTTTGAGGTGGTAGCCGAGATCACGATCAAGTCAGGCTGGAACTAGACAAGGCAAAATAAAACTGAGAAATGCACATGGCCAGGAAGGAGGCCCTAGAGTTGGGACTAGGAGACACAGAATGAGACAGTGAACCAAAATCTTGGCATTAGACAAGGCAACAGTAATGAGAAACAAGACTGAGCACTGAAATCCATAAATCTGGATAAAGTTTTGGCCAGAAGAGCCACCAAGGAGCCATGCAGCAGGACAGCCTCAGTTAGATGAGGAGTGGAGAGAAACACCAGCCAGATTTCCAGACCAGCTCTCAGCCAGACACAGAGAGGCTCGTGAGCCCCACAGTGATCAGATCACTGACTGCATACAAGCTTCTATCTGTTCTATTTGCCTGCTCACAGATGATGCCTCACCACAAAGACGAAGAAAGTTCATAGTTGTAGGTTACAATCAGAAGATGCATAGGCACATTTCACAGATAGCTAAGCTGGCACTTTGTAAAAGTACTGTTGTGTATATGAAAGGATACAAATCTGTTAAGCAGCTAATAAAGTAAATTACATATATTACCCAGTTAATGATTTTGTATCTAATTATGAGTTGTTGCTATCACTTGCTAAACATCGCTTGAGGTTATCTGTGATACAGGACAGATGTTTTTGTTTGGTTTATTATTCCAGATATCAGTTTTGTGCAGCTTTACAAGATTTCATTTTCTGTGAGCAATGACCCCATATGCAGCATCTTGGAGTCCTGACATACAAAGGCTAAAATGAACGAAGTATGCAAAAACACCTTCCATGGTGTTATATCCATTTGGTCTCATTCCCAAACCATAGGAGTGTGGAAGTTACAACACAAAAGGCTGAAAACATAAAAGTCCTTCTTTAATTCCATGTTTCATAATCATTCAAAAGGAAGCTTAGTCATTTCAATCTACTAATTAAGGATGTTTTACTTCTAATTGTCCTGGGCAATAAAATATTCTACTGGTTTAAAAGACAACAACAGCAACAAATAAATGGGTGTAATCTGAGCAGACAGAAAGCCGTCATAGCTGGTTGGTCTGGCTTCACTCCCTAAGTCTTTCTCAGAAAACAACAACAGAAAAAACAACAACAACAAACTGCTTCACCCCTTAATTTGAAAAAGGAATTCAAATCGACAACTCTGTAATCTGTGATAACTTTTTTCAGTGGGTAATTACATTCATCATGAAAGTGTGCCTTTCTTCCCTGCTGGTTTTTGGTGTCATTAACAAGTAGTCACTGACTTTCAGTCTACCACTACCCTCAGCCAAAGACCCTTTACTCAACTTTGATTTCCCTGACTTTCTTACAGAAAACAACTACTTCAGTTGTTAACTGCTTCTTAATTTTACCTTTCTCCACTGCACTTCTTGAATTTCTCAATATTAGACTTGCTTCACAGCTCTTCAAACTTTCAGTCCATTTCTATCTATTGAATTATGGAAACTAGGACTGGACATAGCTTTGCAGCAGTGGTGACTGAGTTGCCTGATATGAAAATTATCACCTCATACTTGGAAGTTCCTGCTTGCACACCAAGGATTGCACTAATCCCATTTGTCATAGCATCACCAAGAACCAAAGGATTGCTGTGAGACAAATGAAAGGTATATTTCCATCCACACACAGACCAGTTATGTTTATACTAAGACTAAGATGTCTTTAGTTGGCTGGGTTGAATCAGATCACAGACCGTGATCTTACTTGCCCTTAGTCTTGATATCTTTTATGGACTTTGAAGCAAACAGTTTTCTTTTCAGTATATTGTATTTTTAAACCTTTTTTTAAACTGTGTGTTTATAAGGAAAAACAGAGACAGGAGAAAAGGACAAATCAATCCAGATTGGCTTCAGGGTGAAAAAAATACTATGAAATCAAGAAATGTAAATCCCATGATAATCTCAAAGATCCTGAGAAAAAGAGCTAAGAACAGAATAAAAAATAACAGCTCTCATCCATAAGTAGGGAAAGAAATACTATTGATTTTTTAATCTAAAGTTCAAACCAGCACACAGAAATTTGCTGCAAAAATGTTAATGATGACAATTCAATCTATGGCTCATAGTTACTCAGTGAAATTATGCACTTATTCTTTTGAAGGCTAATGCTAGCTGGGCTCAAAGTGACAATATGAAGAGAAACTGTAATGATAGACTATGACACAACTGGCAGTCTTAGGTCATAAAAGGCTCTGAGGACTGAACCCATGTTGACACAGGATTAAAAATTGCTCGTTCTTTTACAAGGCCAAACCCCATATTAGCTAACTGGTAACAACATGTACCAGGAACCAGTCTCTTGTGTTTAGCAACGTTCTATCTCAGAATGACTACTACCAAATATTCCTTTTATAAGATATTTATTAAACCCTAAGTTCTTTTTTTTAATTTCTTGATATCCCTTCTCAGAGCCATTCATATACACCAAACCCAGCTCACACTCTACCAGGACGGAGCCTATAGTTGGAGCAGAGGCTTTTGAACATGTGTATATTCTGTGCCAGAAGAACTGAAAGAGCTGCTCAAAGCAGAAATACTCCTGTAGGTATCAGATAACCACTACAAGATTAACCTAGAGGAACCAGATAATGTAAACCAGAGGTTCAAATTAAAGTGAAAAACCAGAGTACTCACTCAGTTTTCTGAACAACAGGAAAGGTGCCAAGCCGTACATAAGCACTCTGAATTCCGTTTTCTTTCATTCCAAAAATCTGCTTCACGCTGAACGATTCCATCAGGTCAAATCCTGTCCGTCAGAGAAGTACAAGACACTGATCAGGGAGTGGGACATGCCTTCAACTGTATTTAGGTAGTTATCTTAGCCCACAAACAGCACTTCAGAAACTGGCCTTGTTCTTGTTGGGAGAAACCAGAAAAAAATTCTGACATGGTCTAATCTACTTAGTCCAATAACTCAAAACTAAGCATAAATTCAAGCATTAATAGGCCCTAGACAGAGTTCCCCAGAAATCAGTAGTTAATGTTTGCACTACCATAACATCCTGAAAATGCTGCATAATTCATTAACCCTGGTAGAAAAGTGCACAGATGCAGACTAAAACACTTTTTTGTAGAATCATAGAAACACAGAAAGTTTTGGGTGGGGCGGGACCTCAAAAGGTCATCTAGTTCAAATCCTCCTGCCATGTGCAAGGACATCTTCCACTAGACCAGATTATTTAATTCCTATCCAGCCTGGTCATGAACACTTCTGAGGATGGGGCATCCACAACTCCTCTGGGCAACCTGGTCTAATGTCTCACCACTGCCATTGTAAAAATTTAATTCTTTGTCTCCAATCTAAATGTACCTTCTTTCAGTGTGAAACTGCTCTGTCATTACGGACGTTAATAAAAACTCCCTCTCTGCCTTTTTTAAAGATCCTTTAATGTATTGAAAAGCCGTGAGAAGATTCCCCTGGAGCCTTTATTTCTCCAAGGTGAACATCCCCAACTGTTTCAGAATTTCTTCATAGTAGAGGTGTTCCAGCCCTCTCATCATTTTCGTAGACCTCTCTGGTTCTACTCTAGTAGTTCCATGTCTTTATTGAAAAGCATTTGTCCAAGGATCTTGACTGCATATACTTTTCATATCATTTTATTATGACTTAATCTTGGTCCAATCAACTTGTCATTATCATGAGCTATTAATCTTGACAGAAAACATTTGTCTGAAGTTTCTGACTTTGTTCTAACAAGCTATTATTAGCTCAGCCATAAACCACACAAGTGAGACTATGCAATATGGTCACAGTTACAACAAACCCATGGTTTTATGACATAAAGTCCCAGCTGCTAAATCCTGCTGGGGACAATGGGGGTGCAATGGTACCATGGTCAGGAATGCATCCAGGTCCTGGAGGTTCAATACTGTGTGGATGCAAACATCCTGCTTTTAGCTCCAAACTGGTTCCCCAGGATGCAAACTGACAGCCACACCCAAAACCAAATACACAAAAGCACGTGAGCAGGTTGTTTTACGTTTATTTGGGGTATTCCGACCTCTTCTTCCTCTTACAGATGCAAAACTACACAGACTCCTGTCTTTGTAATTCTATCACCCAAATCTGATTATTTTGATAAATGGGTTTTAAACTTTGGCACTCCTTTTAAATTTGTTCAGTTAGTGAGCTCTTAAAACTCTTATAGAATAGATAAATATTTTTGTATGAAGATCTTAAGCCCGAAGAGTCTTGGATTTTCTGGACCTCTTTCTGAAGAAATGGCTTTTTCTGAGGAAATATAATCTTAATTTTTTGCAAAGAGAGAACAGGTTGCCTAGTGCCAAGTTGAGGCTTTTTGTGTTACAGTAACTTTCCTGGCTGTCAACTGCTTTTCCCTCCTGTCCTCTCTATTTTCAGCTATTACTGGACCTTCAGGAGGGCCAATAAAACAGTTAAGATGCTCCAGGGCCTCATGGCTCCATTTCATAATCACCTCTACAGCAATTCCAGTGATATACCCTTCTGACACACTGCAATCAGCCACAACTGCAGCTATAAATCATGGTAAATAGACACTACCAAAACATGAGAGCTCCCTCCTGGCTATCACAAAAAGCAGTATGGCTTGTCCATATAAGCCCTCCCATAGCTCATTCCACCATGCAGTACATATCCCCCATCTACACTAACCACAGGAATGTGAGCGTTGCTGGCAGGAAGAGACCACACCAATTGGGAAGAGAAATTGTTAACCACTCACAGGAGATGGATGAGCTGTGGACTGTGAGGGCAGAACTGCTGCCAAAGTGACGTCATTATGTCAGGTTACCAGAGGCCTCAAGCTGTAAAGTATTGCTCATTTCATTGGAGTTTGAGAATCTCTATTACCAAAAATACACAAGTGCAAGATTCAGTGAGGCAAAAACATCTTGCTAAGTTTTCCCATCATTAGCTCAGACCCAAAGTTGCTCTCATTTTATGTGACAACTCAAGCAAAGGTTCACATCATGAACAACTCCAAAGGTTTGCACACCTGTATATTTTTTCAATGGAAAGAAGTTGCTTCAGATTCAATCAATGTCTTCTTTTTTTTTTTTTTCTATCATGGGATTTCCTATCATAATGCAGTTTCAAAGGCTAAATAACACCATGAAACATAAGCAAGGTTAGCAAAACTATTTTGCAAACAGAACTTGCTATAATGAAAATAAGTCATGCTCACAACTTAATCTCTTTAACATTCAGGATTGGATAAAGCACAAAGTGAATCATGAGGATTTTACTCATTCAGGCTATGGATTGGAAAACTGCAAATTTCATTATGCATATTTTTATGAAATTATGAATGAGCATTGTTCTTTGAAAAAATATCATGTAGGTCCATGGAAAAAGTAAGACTTTGATGACTAAGATGTCTCAGAGTACACACCCAAAACCAGTGAATGATTTTGTTTTAATCACACTATTCATTTGCTCTGTGTCAAATTTAGATATTTTCTCCACTATCCTTAGAGAAAAAATGGGGCTTTGAGCAACCTGGTCTGATGGAAAATGTCCGTGCTCACAGCAGGGGTACTGGAACTAGAGGACCTTCAAACTAAACCATTCTGTGATTCTGTGGTCACAGAGCACTTCAGATGGGATTCATCTGGCTATGTATCAGTTCTCTAGACAAGACAATAACAGAGACTCTCATTCATTTTGGCACAGAGGTGCTTCTATGGAAATTAATCTCATACTGAAACAGATGTCAAAAATATATATTTCTCTTCCTTGACATATAGAAAGCTTAGGATGCTCCAGTTGCATGCTGAACCTCACCTAGTAAAGGTCTACAGATGGTGAGATAACCTCCACTTTTGGATGATCCAACCAAAGCCCTCGGAGGTCATGGACACTTTGGTTGCTGAAGCATCTCAGAAAATTTGTCGTCAGGTCATACACTAAGAAGTTAAGAACTCTGCCAAGGATGAGAAGCATCTCACCTAATTTTAGCTGTCTGAAAAGTAGACATCTTAAGTATGCAAGTTGCTTCAGTTCCCTTTTGAGTCAGCAGAGAAATACAGGATTCTTTAAGAAGGCAACTCATCGCATCTGTCTCATACAGACCTGAAGACAGGCTGAACACTTATTTGGCAGTGTCTAATTCCTTCCATTCAGCAGAAAGGGAGCTCATACAGACAGGAATTACCAGAGTACTGAAGTTGAGTGAGATGCTTTCTGCTCGTAGGGAATGCTATCCATTTTGTGCAGTGAGTGAAGCAGAAGAGGACAAAAATGTTAACTAATCACGTATAACTTATATTTACTTTGCCTCATTTGCCTTCAGGATTGAAAAAAAGGTTTCAGATTTTGAAATTCAGCTATCAGCTTGATTAATCAGCTATGATTTTCAAAATCTCTTCTGGAGAAGTAACAAGCAAACCCAAAATATTGTTATTAGAGCTGAGAAAGTAGTCAAGGTGGACCATCCAGGTGGAACAGGAAAGAAAACACCTAGGCAAACTTCCAAACGAATCTGTGATTTAAAGAAATCTCTAGGATTATTTCAGCTGAATGAAAAGAAAATATTATTACTAATATCACTATCACTACTACTAGTATTTATACTGTTAGTAATAATCATTTTGTTTATTTCATGTGCCTGGAAGCACTTTCTATAGAGTGTGTTCACTTGACTTTAGGACTGGAAGGGAGATAGTGAAGGAGACAGCATAAAGCTTTTAATTTTATATTTTTAATCCTGAACCATAGTATTAATGTAAAAAAATATGCAAAGCAATGATCATTTCTCCAACACTTGAACAGGATATTTACCTGGCAGTGTTTGTCTGCTAGCAGTGCATTGAAAACTGCTTACTGAGAACTTTCTCCAGTTTAATGTGACATACAGCTATGCTGGACTTACAGCAGAAATAGGGACTGTTCTTTGGTTTTTCCACCACCATGGAGGCACTACATTGTCAGTTGCATGTAAAAGATGAGATCCCACACCTAACTTTCCAGTCCTCTCTAAAAGTGAATGGGAAAGAACACACTTGCCTAAATCAACAAGGATAAAAGTACTGTTGCTTATTGCATCCTGCTCAAGCAGTGGGTGAAAGATAGGACTTTCCTGTTCTCAACTGCTTTGATTTAAAAGGTGTTTTTTTGTGTACTAGGGCAGGTGTGGTTTCCCAATTGGCTTATAAATGGTTTAATCAGTAATGCCATAAATATGGCATTTAATAAGGTGCTCTTTGATCACAAGCCTCTTACTTTGTTAGAGCTTCTAAAATAATATGAGGCCACTGAAACCCTCTAACGTGATTACATCTTCTGAAAAGCAGCAGACCCTAGTCCATATTAAAATTAAAATAGTGAGCTGAAAGAGAAGCTCAGATTTGTAACAGCATACTTGGCTTGAAAAGTAATTTCTTATGCACTGCTCTGCTGATCAAATCAGCCGAATGCCTCATTACTTGCTAGTAATAACCCCTTTACAGGAAGCAGCTTTTTTCTACAATCAGAAAACATACCCAGACCTTCCTGATACAGGGAGAAGATGACAAAACTTGGCATTGGACAATTTATATGTCATCTAACTGTAATATGCAGCCAGATTCTGTTTTACAGGACAGATGTCCACACTGCACCCAACACCCTAAAGCATGGCCAAAGGATGATCAAATAGCTCTGTACTTGTCTGTGATCCTACAACCTTTGTTTCAAGATAACTATTTGAAGATCAGACTAAAGGGGCCGTGCTTGGTTGCCCCAATTATGAGCTGGATTTCTGCCTGGCTCCATTAAGGATCTGATATGAGCAGCATGGTGGAAGCTGTTGTACATGTTGAGATTTTCCTGAGTGTCCTGTGTTCAGGAGAAAAAAACCTCACAAAATTAAAACAGCACCCAAACCCAGAAAAACAGAGCAACAAGGGTAAGTTTTAATAGCCAGAAAACATAGCAGTAAGCACGTTAAGAATGACTTCTCAAACTAGGACAGTCATTGAACTTTTTTTTTTTTTTTT
>VXBA01002782.1:180258-256669 GCA_013399895.1 Serilophus lunatus
TTTTTTTGCCTGAAGAAATTTTCTGAGAAAAGTATCCTGCTTTGCATCCCCAAGGGTCCAATGATAACACTAACAGGCAGAAACACTGGGCTACTTCTAATTGTAAAAATTTTTGGTGAGACAACAAACTGGAGAGGAATGGGAAAGTAGATGGGAAAAGAATCAGGAAGGACACTGGACATCACAGCCTCAAATATTTTGTCTGGAATATATTTATTATAGAGGATTGCCAGCTACAAGCACTAATATCAAACAAAGCAGCTTTTGCAGAAAATTCTCCTTACTCTGGTCTGGCTTAAACTCCCAGCGGAATTATCAGCCTTCTGAATGCATTGCTGAACTATCACCAACAGCCAAGATCTGGGAAGTCTTCAACACTGAGACTTCTGAAAACAACAATCTCTGTAGATTGTGACAAAATAGTGCGTGTTACTATTACTAGAGGATAGTCAATGGCAATAAACTTTATTGTAGACCAGAGCAGTATATAAATTCCTATGAAAACCATATGACTTAAGAGTCTTTCAGCAAATACATGATCTTGTCAATTTTCTTGCCTAGTATTTCCACAGTCTTGGAAGTTAAACTTTCATGGATTGCTCACTCTTGGAAGGAAGAGCCTGTATGTTCACTAGTTCCTGAGTGTCTCTTTTCATTCCTCCAGTATGGTCTGCAAGGTTATTGCCACTATAAGAAGCCCTAGGTTTTCTTACCTATTTTAGTTGCTTTCTGTGCTAATACATATTCGAAAAATAAGAGAAGAAAATATGTGTCATGCCATATTCTAAAGTTGCATGGTGTACTTAATGAGATATGTGAGACAATTAGTTACATGAAGCCAGAGTGTAGGTGACAGTGATTTTTCTTCTACGTTATCTAAATATTTGTCATCCTTATCTTCCACAGCACTCTAAGCTGAAAAAAAAGCAAGATGTATCTCCATTCAAGGCTGGGATAGAAGTAAAAGTGTCAAAATCCTGAAGAAGAGATCTACAACTTCATTCAGTGTGTGTGTCTGCCATTGTTATAGCAGCCATCATCTGCTACTGTATTTTTTCAGTTGCTGACGCTTCTTCCTCTAAAGGAAAGGAAATCCTGTGAGCTGACAGAGTATTGGATTTTAGGAATATTTTTAAGAGGTCACTGAAATCTCCATCCCCAAGGCTTTTCTACCACATTAAAATTACCCACATCCATATCAGTAAATCACTGCCCTGACCATAGTTCCACTTGGCTTCAGGAAGTAGTATTTCAGAGGGGGTGAGGTACACACTGATGCTATCATCATTCAGTGTCCTAGTCTTTCTGGCATGTTGGCAGCAGACAATCAGAAAGACATTTTCCTTTTCATTGATGATCAGCTCCTTGGATTGGTGAGCCGCCTATGATGACAACACTGGCATCAAAGCAGCCAGGTACCAAATTTTCTTCCTGCTCCAGCACCCCTGTAGGACACACGGGTGTCACTTGTTTGCTCATGATAATCCAGGCAACAGGGAAGGTTAAAGTCATAGAACCATAAAATCATAGAGTCATAGAATGGTTTGGGTTGGAAGGCATCTTAAAGGTCACCTAGTTCCAACCCCTCTGCCATGGGCAGAGACATCTTCCAGTAGACCAGGTTGCTCAGGGTGCAGTCCAGCCTGGCCTTGAGCGCTTCCAGGGATGGGACATTCAGAAATTATATGAGAAACCTTTTTTCAATGCCTCACCACTGTGAATAATTTGTTCCTTATATCTAATCTAAACCCCCTTTCTTTCTCTTTGAAGCCATTACTCCTTGTTGAATCATCACATGTCCTTTTAAAGTGTTTCACTCCAGCTTTCTTGTCAGCCTTTCTTTAAGTACTGGAGGGTTGCAAGAAGATGCAACTGCATGCTTCTCCAGACTGAACATCCCCAAATTTCTTGGCCTATCTTCACAGCAGAGGTGCTCCTGCCCTCTGATCATCTTTGTGGCTTCCTGTAGACTTTCTCCAATAGGACCATTTCTTTCTTATATTGGGGAGCCCAGAGCTGGACACAGCACTTCAGGTGGAGGTGGCCAGGATACTGCTGACTTTCTGGGCTGCAAGTGCACGTTGCTGAGACATGTTGAGCTTCTCATAGACAAACACCCTCAAGTCCTTCTCCTCAGGAGTGCTCTCAATACATTCTTTGCCTAGCCTGTATTTGTGCTTAGGATTGCCCTGACTCACATGCAGGACCTTGTATTTGGCCTTGCTGAACCTGATGAGGTTCGCACAGGCCCATTCCCAAATCTGAAAAGGTCCCTCTGGATGGCATCCCTTCTCTCCAGCATGTTGACTGCACCACAGAGTTTGGTATGATCAGCAAGCTTTCCAAGGCTGCACTCAATCCCACTGTCCATGACACACAAAAAACTGTCAAACAATATCAGTCCCAATAACAACCTCTAAGGAACACCACTCTCCACTGTTTTCCAATTGGACAAAACAATTGCCCATAATTTGAGTGCAACCATCCAGCCAATTTCTTATCTGAGTGGTCCATCTGTCAAACCCATATCTCTCCAGTTTAGAGACAAGCATGTCATGCAGTACAGTACGACCTACTTTGCACAAGTCCAGGTTGATGAGTCTTGAAGCTCAGATGCTGTTTAGACCTGTCCCACTGCAAATATTTTTAAAAAGGGGTTTGAAAGAAAATAGTTCACTAGAATTTTTTTCCCAACTCTCCCTGACAGTAAAAATAAATAATTTTCAAAGAGTTACAAAGGGCGAGAATTCTGTCTTCTTGCACTATTTTATTCCACTGTATTCCAACTCTCCAGTGAGGTTGGAAGAAGGAGCATCTTTATTTTTTTGCATGGATAATTAACCCCACACTCAGTACTCCCAGCATTTTTATTCAGCTTCATCAGGCAACAGTGGTTATCTAACTTATACCCCAAGCATTAAGGACTGAACCCCTGGAGGAACAAACCAGGGATTTGTTTGCTACTCACAAGCCCTGCATGAAACAGTGTAGTGATGGCTAAAGGGGTTGCATAGGTCATGAAAAAATTAGTTTGCTAAATTTTACAAAAAGCTCACAAAGGAATTTTTGAACTATGACACTTTCCAAAGCCTATAGATTAAAGGCCTCAAGAGTGTTTTAAAGATGCTATTGTTATTAACCAATTACTCTTTGTTTCCATTGATGTTACAGCTGGGATTTAAGCAGCACTTCATGCTCACCCAAATATGTTCTTAATAGATCTTCAGATTTCAGTAAGGGGAGCAGCTAAGAGCTTAAGCTAATAGTGACGCTCTGCTGAAAGACATGGAACAGGTCTTAGACCAACTTGCAAGCAATATTATCTTCTAAGTCATTTTCCATAAGATGACTTGGAGCACAGGTTAGACATTCTCAATTTTATAAAAACTAAATATCACATTTACCTGTGGTACATGATGCCACTACTCAGGCTGTTGGTTTACTGATTCTGATTTGCTTCCTCTGCATCATGACACTGGAAGACATGATTTCTACTTTTCCTTGGCCCCGGTGAAGGAGCAAGCCACAAGAATCTCACACAGACCACAAAAAGAGCTTGGTCTCATCTTGAGTACCAATCCACATTTGGGATTATAAGGAGCAATAACCTTATTTGGGGTAAAGAATGGAGTTATACTTCAAAAAGGAGCAAGTTTTCAGAGGCAGGGAGGCAGGTGAGCAGGCAGTCACCGTACTGAACTATGAAGCTACTGTTTCAGAAACATCACCCTAAAACTTCAGCCAAAAACAGAGGGGACAAACAGGGCACTTAGTACCCTTACACAGGAAAGAAAAGGTAACACTTCAGGAAAGATAAAATGAATATGAATCAATAAGAAGATCAGACCAAGGATATAGTATGAGAGAGAAGAAGAAAAAGGAAGCAAGTAAATGAATACATATTTCTAGCCACTCTACCTGTTGTAATCTACCCCTCAACCTGCTGTAAAAACAGGAAATAAATTCATGTTTCTGAGGCAGCACCTTTCAACACCTGATCTCACGTTAATAACACACTACTTTATGTGATGCATTGTTCTGTTTATCTACATCAGTCCCCTCATTCTCTCTTACCCTTTTGCCTCAGTTTTCGAACAGTTGCAAGTAGCATATTAAACGACACTGAAAGCTGGTTTTGACACTGAACTCTTTGCCTCATTACCAAAGGCTTTTTTTGTGTTGAAGTCATCTCCATTTTGTCGGTGACGGACATTTGGCTTGGTGCCATAGGACCTCTTTCAGCTCCTTTCCTGCTCCAATGATTTACAAGATTAAACAGGAGTTCATTATTCCTTTGATGTCCTTGTATGCCAGATAGGCTTGCACCAGCTGAATGTACCAGTACTCTTGGTATTAGGTTCTGGTTTTAATTAGTTCCTCTCTTTTGAAGGCCTCTTTTGAGTTCCTTGGGTGTCAAGGTGTTCTGTGTTCCTCTAGAAATCCATAAAATGGCCTATCTGCAAATTCATCCCCTGGAGTAGCCATGGGGAGAGTAGTACTCTTCACTTCTTTGAATAAAGGTTTTCTTGGTAACACCTATGGGAACTGTACACATATAGATGAGACAAATGACAGCAGGTAATTGTTATTGTGGTCACAGTGGCAGGACTGATGAATTCAGTATCATGATGAATTCAGTATAACTATCAACAATCTTTCCTTCTTGTTCACACAAGAAACTAGTACTATTTTTAAAGTAAGATAAGAGGAAAAACATCTTACTAAGACCTGCAAGATTCCCCTTGTAATGCTGTCTGGGCTATAGGAAAACTGCACCAATAAGCTATTCATGAAAATAAAAATATCCCATTAATTTTGGATGTCATGAACAAGGTCTAATAGGAAAGCAGGTAGGGACTGCTCTTTTAGAGACTGTAATGTTTCCTTATGCCAGTTGATCCGCACAAAACAATTAGACCTACCAGTACCCCAAAACCTGGTAACAGTTGTCATCAGAGAGCATTCGCATCAGACAAACTAATTTAACACCAAGCATTAGGAGTAGTTTATTAAGATCCTATATATGCCTTCTTCTCATCATGTGTGCACCATAATCTAAAAGCTTGCACTGATAAAAAAATACATAAAATGGTTTTTGAAGTAGAATTAGTCTAAAATATTTGGACTGAGAAATATCTGAAAGGACCTCATGATTAGACAAGTTATTAGTCTTTTTATAGCCAAAGGACTGGTTGATGCTTGGGCTATAAACAGTCAAAATTGATTTTATTTCCTTTTCATCAATCTTAAATGCATTGGAATAAGAAAAGGATGTGACAATTGGAGGGCAAAATGTCTGTCGCACAGGCACTACAAATTCACTTTTTCCTCCAGGAGGACATTGGTCCACTGTGCTCATTCAGCAGGTTCAGCAGCCAGGACACTCCAATTTTCTCATAATACCACGTGTTTTAGTGAGCAAAACTTAGACCCAGGGATATTGTAATTAGCTAGTGAATCACCAGCATCCCTGGAATGTGAACCCTGTTCTGCAAACAACAGGACACTGGAGACACACTGACAGTTAAACACAGTCACCACAGTCTATAATTGTATGGTACTAGTTTTACAACCAGTGCCTTCATCATAAAATGTCCCAACATCCTTTATAGAGTCAGAGAAAAACACAGAGATCATAAATGTGCTGACAATTCACTCATTTGTACAAGGAAGTTTCGGAGAATGGGAAGAGAGTTGGAGTCTGAGGTCAATCTGTGGTACAACTCACAATGTAATTTCTGCTACTGTTCACACACACAGCCCACGGGACTACTTAGGGCTTTCATGTTCCTCCCTTGCCCCATTAACACCATCCAGTGTGGACCGTACAATGACACGTAGTGGTTGGAATTGTGCCTCCTGAGGGGTTGTAATTCTAGCACTGTGTGGCAATCACTGCAGGCTTTTCTTTACTTCTGTGGTAGATTCCCCCTGAAAGCAACAGTCATTATCTGCTGAGGAGTATTATCTCCTCTGATAGACAATGTTCAGGACTAGAGCTCAGTTCATTCTTAATTCTAGGGATCATCCAGGTTTCTGCAAATAAGTCCGATGTCCTGAAGGTCTGCTTTAAAATACAGATAGTTCAAATGTGAAGTTTTAAAACCTCAAGAAGTATAATTCATTTTGAGTAACTTTCATGTGTTGTTTTGATGCAACATTATGGCCCATAGAAATACACAAAGAGCACATCTTCAGGGTGCAAAAGATTATTGTATTTTCCTGCGTGGTCACAATCCTCTGTCAAATGCTGATGGAATGAAAATGACAATTCAGCATAATAAGAGGTATCAAGTATTATAAGTGGGGTTTTATACTGAGTATTTTAGAGCAGATGAGTTAAACCCTCTTTTATCTTCATTTCTTTTAAAAAAAGCAAACCTCATAGTATCCACAAGAATGCTCTAAGAACTTTGTTTAAACCATCATTAAGCATTGCTTTGAAATACCAGACTTTCTGGAAAAGAAGCAGTGTTTATGTTGATATTCTAAGCAGATTTCTTCCTTCCTTTCAAAATTCTCTGTGTGATTCCTAATGTATCCAGCAACATTATATTCTAAATTCATGTGTTATGTACTGTTAATAAGATGCTGCTTCACTTCACTGCCAAAATTTTTAACAATAGTAGAGTAAAGCTGCCTGTACCTTCTTGCCTCATGCAATCCTGTTTAACTGTAGCAGTTCTTCTTGAATGCTATAGCTAGAGATTTTTTTTTTTTATTTAAATGCTTTGGTACCAGAGGGTCATAGAGCACAAACCTTGACTATGAGAGGACTCATGACTATCCATCTCAGTTTATTTGTCTCCATTAGTACTACTTCACCTCTTGTCCCTGTACTTCATGTCTCTGCCAGTTGGAAGTCTTCTTCTAATGTCTGGAATGTATCACTTAAACAGCTGATTGCCATTTCTTATTATTGCCTTTGTCCTTTGGGAGTGATTCTCCTGTCTCCCTCCTGCTCTTCCCCGATCTATTTATGAAAAGCAATAGCATCTCCCCTTTCCACCTGCACACTGCAAGATTAGCTAAACCTAAATTCTTAATCACCTATCTCTGGCTCCTGAACACACTAATAGCTCCTCAAGGCTGAATCCTTCTTTCCCGAGCTAATGAGGTCTGAGCACACTTTTCTAGATGAGCCATAAGCAAAGTCCTGTCCAGTCTCATGAATTCATTCCCACATTACCTTGTCCAATAACAACCTTTGCCTTTTCCCCAGCTGAACAGCACTATGACGTACAAACATCTGCTGAGTAAGACAAGATAGGTTTCCACAGCATGAGTTTATAGTTTATAGTCCTGTTATTGATCTATACCTACTGTAACAGGCCTTTCAAACTAATAGTCCCAAGTCAGTCAGAGAAACTCCCTGATTTTTGAGGCCAAGTGGTTCCTACTTCCACAATATTTTGATCCCAATATATAGAGTGGAAACTCACAGGAGAGATTAGACTTAAAACTGAACCCTGAGAAAGTTCATCACTGTCTGCTTTCTGACTTGTTACTCCCTTTCCTAAAAATTTCATAATTGTCTCCCTTTCAGCCAGTTTCTGTCTCACTTTATATTTATTAATCTCTACCCTTTTTCACTTTAGCAGTGACTTTCAATACAGTACTCAACAAACACTTGCTGAAGCCCAGATAGATGAGATTTACTTAGTCCTGTTTGTCTAAAGAAAAACAATCATCTATATTTTAAAAGGAAAATACCAGTTTAGAGTGTTTGCTCTCCTCCAGATCACAACATGTTTTTTGATGCAGTTTTTTCATAATGCATGGAATCACTCTAACTACCCTCAATCCTACTCTCAGCCTCTAATTTAATGAAATCTCATGCATTTTCCACCTCTCAGTCACAATACTGTTTTCCTTCATTCAAAGTTTCTTCTTTTATAGTTAATTTTATAGTTTAGCTTCTAGTTTTATTTCTGCTGAAAGTGACTCAATTCACAATCCCTTTAATGCAGACAACAGAACTAAATGTAGCAGGTACATTGTTTGCAGGTAGCGTATACAAGAAAGGTCTGGCATTGGTGATGTTCTGTGTGAAACAATTGCCTGTACTTTTCCCTGCATTTCACCCAACAAAAATATAAGATCAAAAAAAATCCCCAGAAAGACTTTTGTCCCTCTTACTCTGATTTCTGATGTCTTGTTCCCCTCTGAGACAGGGAAGAAGTGTTTAAGAAACCTTTAAAAACAGTCTTCACTGTCCCCAGAATTAGATTTATTGTAACTTCTACTCTATGGGACTGCATTTTACATCCATCTAGAAACAATTTTGTGAAAGATGTGGCTATGAGGTTCAGCGTTAGAAGCCTGCTGGACAAGGATTGGTTTCCAACTGGAACACAAGGCACAGGTGTTATCTTCGAATCATTGTGCGTATAAGGACCTGGGCAGCTTAGAAAGAGTCTTGCCCTCAGAGCTGTCACTGGTGAATCTATAGAATCCCACAGCTGAACCGCTTTCAAGAGTGTGAGGGAGCAGCAGGCAGCCTGTATCTCAAAAATGAAATGCAGTCCTCTTTGGGGTAGAATACAAAAGCCTTTCAGCACAACACAGGAAACAGCACACTCTGCCAAAAAAATTTTCCAGTTTAGCTGGAAGAAGGCAATGATTTTCTGCTGGAATTGCACCCAGGAGCCAAATGTTCAGAAAATGCTATAGAGTAAGTAAGGAGCACATAAATAGTAGAATAGTATTTTTGTCCTATATGATCCATTTCCAGAAGCAAAATAACACTTAGCAGACCCAGAATATCCATTCCATTTTTTTTCAGGGAAGATGCATACACTTTCCTAATCACCAAGAGCAGGAAAAGAGAAAAATAATTTTATTACCATGCTGGAGCAAGTAGGAACCTTCTACAAATCCAATACTGTTGGTGATGGGCTGGAATCGTCACTTTTAATTAGATTCTGTACTATTCCATCGTTAAGTCACTGTATGTTACGGGGAGTGTTTACAGCAAACAGAGGTTCATTAGATCAAATAAATAATGGCCCTAAGATATCAGCCTAACCAGATATGTTGCCTGAAATTCTACTTAGGGAATTCCCTATAATAGGGGTCAAAAATCAGTTTGATATTGACCAAACTGGAACAGTTGCCCCGAGGACCTGTGGAATATCCATCTTTGGAGATACTCAAAACACAAGTATGCAAGGTCCTGAACCAGCTGATCTGACTTCAAAATGGACTTAACTTTGAAGTAGGTCCGCCCTGCTTTGAGTAGGGGGTTGGACTAGATTGTCATCATTAAAGCCGGTGATCTCAGCAATCACACGAGTCAGGGTTTCATCCAGGAAGCCATTTAATGAGAGAATTTATAGCTTTTTAGAAACTAGCATGTTACATCTTTATTGGTCTACACAATGGTTTTTGACTAACTTATTGGACGAGCTGAAGTATTAGCTCATCTGTCTTTATTTTGAGAATTTGGACTATTATTTTGATACTGGACAAAGCTGTTGATCAGAAAAACATAAGAAAAGCTCTGCAAAAACAACACCTGCTTGATAAAAGAAAATCTCTTGTTATTGTGTGAGAAATTTAGGCCACTTTAGCTTGTGCAAAGCTACAGATGTATTTTGACAAAGTGCTAACCATATTTTGAGAAACTAGGATATGGTTTACTTTTTGCTTTTCAGACAGAAATTTTCCAGGCTGACCTCGAGCTTTACCAGGGAGACAGAATTACTTATGCTAACTTTAAAACTCTCAAAATTAGGCCCTAAAGCACCTGGCTTTCAAAAGCTGCCACAACACTAGATGATTTCCAAAGGACCCTTCCATTCTGAGTTAATATACAGTAAAGTCATCTTTTAAGTTACAATGCTGAATATTGACTTCCTTTCTAGAAAGAAAGTGGAATTTGAAGATAAAAGGAAGAACACCTCAAAAATGTTAGGGAAGGGCCTACATGTAAATATATATTACATTTACACCGTTTATTCCTCTCTCTACTCAAAACTTTTGTGCCAGAATGGAACTGGTATTCTTGTCCTCATTGCTCAACAGAAGATAAATTTTTGAGTCAGATAAAAGGATACAGTCTATTAATTACCACTTGAATCAAAATTCAGATAAACATTAACTAGATCTAGGAAGCCTTTTGCAACTCCGTTTTTCTGGAAAGAATCACAAAGAAGATGCTCATCTGAGGAGGGACACAGTTTTCCTACTTGTTTTGAGTATCATCTTCCACTGCAAATAGGTTCATTCAGAATCAGCAGGGCTATTGCTGAACAGCTCTGAAGTTTCCTCAGCCCAGCAACAGGAGGATTGTCAAGACAGGTTATTTCAGTTCCTAGAAACAGACAGCACTTCAAAATAGGTGTTTGGGAATTATGAGCTTGGATCTAATGATCAAAAAGATATTACCACCCAACATCATCAAAGGCTTAGATGTAATCAGACTGCAAACAAAAGAAGCTGTTTGCAGACAGCGTAGTTGAATCTGATGTTTTGTGCAGGCAGTGAAAATCTCCCAATGAAAAAATTTTAAACGAGAAAAGCTGCCAAACACTGACCATTTCTACTCCTAATCAAGTTGCAGAAGAGCTTTCAGCGTTCCCCTGCAGCAACTTATGTTCTTGGGTCAGCCACAGATATTCCCAATACATCCTTGATGGGTATGTTTTCTTTGCCAAGAGCTTCATCAGTCTTGCAGAGCTAGAAAGGAGGTAGAGTCTATGCATACATCTGACAAATTAAGTCCTTCAGCAGGCTGGAAACATATGTCAGAACTCAAAAAAAAAGGGATATCACCAGGCTGTCCTTCCCTTTCCACCAATGCTTCAGAAAGTCTTCTTTTATAAATACATATATATATATATATCTGTGTGTGTATCTATGTATCTATGTGTGTGTATATATATGTATATATGTACATAGTCATGTATCTGTATATATACATTTAGCGTATACATACATTTATATATGCAGTTTTGAGGTATTTTTTCCTTTTATCTTCAAATCTCTTATACATAAATCTATAAAGATTTCTTCAGTGGTAATTGCCATTGATCTTGGATTTCCCACAACAATCATAGATCAAAGAAATGGACAGTAAAACTCATCAAATGTGGAGTGCTAAAAAAAAAAAGTCATCTTTAAGACATATTGCACTCCTCTAACTACTACACTAAGCTCCATTGGCTTTTTTTAATTTGCTGTTATATCAAAAGAAAGCTCATTATGAATTTGGTGTTGACTGCCAATAGATAACTCTTGCAGCAACAGTTTCTAATGTACTTCTCAACCACTGAGTACGTGTTGGAATAAGAAACTTCAGAGTAGGAAAGGTGTAATGAATCAGAGTATCACACTAGAAACATATATTTATACTATTTTAGTTCCCAGGGGCACAGCAGAAAAGTGTTTCTGCTTACCTGGAATTTCATCTTTCCCTCCATTGGTGTGTTTGAATCGATCTCCTTCCACGTGGACGTTTGGACACAGGACATCTGAAAAGTAAAAGAATCAATACAAAATTATCACAAGGAAAAACATCCTTTTTGAAGCTCAAGAACTAACAAAGGCTGATCTCCTGGTTTTTGTTCTACACTTGCATGTGGTCCCACAGAAATAATTCCAGCCCAGCCTCTGCACACCTTAAATATCTTTCCTCTCGCCTATTCCGTAACTGCATGATGGACAAGAGACCCAATGTACTATGTCTGGTTTTGAGTCACTTTTTTCTGACTGACCAGACAAGAAGACAAGCAGAATAAACGATCCAAGCCTTTCTCTCAGATAGGAAAAAACTCTGGGTTTTTATCTTTCTCTTCTCTGTAAATCTGCATGAAAGCCACAAAAAAACCTGAGAAAATATAGAATTTGCTTCCACGCTCAGCTGGGCTGGAAGAGAAGTTCTGAAGACCCACTCCTCCAGAATAATGACTATTTATGTGTCTGCTCCTTGAGTTTGTTCAAGCAGAAATTAGAGTTAAATATGACTAAAATGTTGAAAAATATTCAACCCTACACACAATTTGCAAACAGTCTTGAAAATATCCAACCTTTGTCAGCCATTTCCCATGCTGTCAATTAGTGTCAACAGAATCACAGCTAAATGCTTGTCCACAGAGAACTCTCTATCCACCTCTTTCCTGCCACGCCTTTGAAGTTACTTTCAATTACGGTTTGTTTTTTTCCAGGTCAATACATGATTGCACACTATTAAACAATGGGGACAGGCCATCCAAGGCATCATTTTAATGAGAATGTAAGATCTGTTAGATATATTGTAGCACTACTATTATGTTATTGTTATTTAATATATATGATATTGCATCTTATATGATAATAAATAATAATAATATACTATTATATATGTTTTAATATAGATATAGATGTATATACAGATATATTATATCTAATATATATATATATAGAGAGAGAGAGAGAGAGAAATAATATATAATATTGGAATTGTTGGAGCGGGTCCAGAGTTGGCCACAAAGATGATCCAAGGGGTGGAGCACCTCTCCTGTGAAGACATACTGAGAGCTGAGGTTGTTCAGACTGGAGAAGAGAAGGCTCCAGGGAGCCTTTATGGCACCTTCCAGTACATAAAGAGGTTTACAAAAAAGAGGGACAGGGACCTTTTACATTGGCAGATAGTGATAAGAAAAGGGGGAATGATGTTAAACTGAAAGAGTACAGATTTAGGTTAGACAACAGGAAGAACTTTTTTACTACGAGGGTGTTGAGGTCCTAGCACAGATTGCCCAGAGAAGTTGTGGATGCCCCATCCTTGGACATGTTCAAGGCCTGGTTGGATTGGACTTTGAGCAACCTGGTCCAGTGGAAGGTGTCCCTGCCCATGGCAGGGATGTAGGAACTAGGTAATCTTTAATGCCCCTTCCAACACAAAGCATTCTATGATTTTATGATAAAAATTGCACCTCTGACTTTTCACCTTTTTAAAAAAAAGGTTGTCCTTTCTCTGATGTAAAGAGTAACCAGTTGACCATAGACAAGTCCCACATCTACATTTGCCCAATGATAACACAGGTACACTCTGCAGTTGCAATACTTGTCTCGACACAAGTGGTATTTCGCATCCTCTCTACCTGTTGTTTAGTACATTATTCCTTCAGTGTTATTAATTACTGTGCTTGTAAAGGAGCAGAAACAGCCAACTTCTTTCTAAGGGATGGGAAGCCAGGAGGTGAAGGTGACCCAAGCCCAGCCAATACCCTCATCATTTTGGTACAATCTAACAGGGCTCTCTGAAGAACTTCTACAGCAGGTCTCCCTTGAATTGTTTGTGAAGATACATCTGACGTCCTGTGATAAATAGACTTTTCTGAGGACATTGATAATAAGTCCTATGTCTCTCCTGCTGCTTCCTGTCTCTCTGTAAAAAAATCCAACATTCCACAAAGTTTGATTAAGCCTGGCAATGAAATCAGATATTTTGTCTGCTTTATTGTGCTAATGAATTTATGGTCCAGTTTATCAGCTGCAGATGAGGCACCCTCATCTCAGTGGAAAGAAAGGGGGCTCTAAAAGCCATTGCCAGAAGCTCCAACAGCCAACACAGCAGTAAAAACAGTCAAACACATCCAGCTGCCCCTTGCTGCAGCAGTGGGAGAGACCAGCCACTGTTTGCTTATGCAAGCCTACGTCAATGTTTTTTCTATAGATAAAATTCAGAGTAGCTGCCTTTTTTTTTTTTTCTGCTAGCACGTTAGGAGCCAATACTGACATGCAAAGGGTAATGTGTATAACTTCATGTAATGAGGGAAAATCTGAATTATAGATATATAAATTATCATTCCAAACTTTAATAACATAGAGTCATAGACTACCTCGAGTTGGAAGGGAATCAAAAGGATCACTAAGGTTGAAAAAGATCTTCAAGATCATCAAGCCAATTGACTCCAACTCCCAGCCCTGCACAGGACCATCCAAAGAATCACACCATTCGCTCAAGAGCATTGCCCAAATGATTCTTGAACTCTTTCAGTTTTGGTACTGGGACCACAGTGCTGGGAAGCCTGTTCCAGTGTCTGGCCACTATCTGAGTGAAGGACGTCTTTCTAATATCCAAATTAAACCTCTCCTTACACAGTTTCATGTGATTCCCTCAGGTATGAATGTGTGAGCAGGAATGCATCACACAAATATACACATACATCACCTATCATCTTCCAGTTCCAGTGAGAACTGCAGCGTGAGCTAGCAAAATCTTCCTGGTTTTAACTCCTATTTTGGAACCGAGACTTTACAACAAACTCATGAACTTGGCCTTGATGCAGAATTCTCTTGACACAAAAAACAGAAAAGCCAAATTTAGTAACATTATCCTTTTTTTCAAACTCTCTCCTCTGAAGCTCTTACTACCTCTTCAAGAACTGTGGCTTCACTTTAGCTTTTACTTTACAAATGTCCTGTGCTCCTTTTGGCTCCTTTCTGCCTACTTCTAGGGCACAATTGAAAATAGTCCACAAGGGGAAAAAAAATTATTGAAATGGTCACTTTCCAGCTGCAAAATAATTCACAGGGGCACAAACGAGGTAGATGCTTTACTATCCCAGTTAACAGCATATCCATGTGTGTCCAGAGGAGCAGAATGCAGGACTGACAGCACATCCACCAGTCCCAACCAGCAACCAGATCTCATTGCTACACTCAAGGGTGCATTGATAGGGAAGGCAAGACAAAAGCTGTCCCTCTCCTGTGGAGCCTTTCTGTGAGATCCTTGACATAGGTGAACATTTTAATGTCAAAGGCTGTTTATCCTCATTCTTGCAGCTGCTGCCAGGCCAAACTTTGAACAAACATTTGTGATGCTCTGGGGATTTGCAGCAAAGAGCACCCACTGCAAATAGCTGAGAGGGTAACAAAATCTGCACTGCTACTACTGTTCTACTAATTTGTAAACATTTGCAGATTTTGAGAAGAGAATATACAACTGACTGACCTGAGATTTCAGCCTCTGTTCCTTCTTATATCCTCTCTGGTCATGTCATTCAAATCTGTATAAGCTTGTAGTAGCTTTTAAAAATGTATTATTTAAAACTTCTTCTTTGTCTGCAACTTTATATAATATTCTGTCAATCCTTTGCTTTAGCTGAAATTTTTCGCAGCAAAGATTTTGCATTTATGTCCATGTGGTTCATGGAAATTTTTGATGACACCAGAGGTGTTATATATCCCTTTACAGTTGCATTAAGAATTATATTTTCCATTGACACCTGCTACATGAGATCAGTCAGCTCTTAATCCATTGTAGAGTGTTATTTTTAATGCAAATGCTATTCAATATGTAGTAACAATGCCTAAGGAAAAAACTTACTTTATCAAAGAACAAATGTACTTTATTGAGGTAGTTATCATATCAATCAAACTGTAACTCCATGGAGGGAAATTAGTTTTGTTAGAGATGACCTCTTTCTCAAAAAATTATAATCCTTGAATAGAGATACATAATAATCCCCATTCTGTAATACTTTATTTCCTCATTTCAATATCAAATACTCTTTTTTAATGATTGAGATCGGGCAAACTGCTCTATGACTATACATATGAACCATTTTTAATTTTTTAATAACCTTACTTTGTCATCATTTCAAATGCCCATAGTGCCCTAGTCCTAGTGGGAGTAGGAAAATCTATGTATGTAAATTTGCAGAAGACAACAAGCTGAGTGGTATTCTCCCAACTAACGGATGGGATGACATCCAGAGGGACCTGGACAAGCTCAAGAAGTGGGCCCATGGGAGTCTCATGAGGTTAAAAAGACCAAATGCAAGGTGCGGCACTTGGGTTGGGGCAACTCTCCTTTCAATCCAGGCTGGGGGATGAACTGATCAAGAAGAACCTGGGGATGCTGCTGGATGAGTGGCTGGACATGACCCAACAGTGTTCTCTCACAGCCTCACTTTTACATATCATTCTTCAGAACCTTCCCTATGAAAAAAGAATCCCAGAAATCTCAAATATCTTAATAGCAAAAGACAGTATGTGCAGAGTACAAGCACAGAGACATGTCAGAAGATTGTTTCAGCTTAGGAACTTTCACTAACACTAAAATAACATTAATAACTTATTGTCATTACAATGGGGCTGTGAGTATGGAAAAGAACAATGTGAATGATCTGATGGTTTAAGCCTCTGTCTCCAAGCCATTTCAAAAGAAATTCAAGGAAAAGGGATAAGGGGAAAAAAGGGGAAAACTGAAAGAGAATGAAAAAAGACTAAAGAGAAAGAGGCAGGTGGGCGAAGGGAGGGAGGGAGGGAAAAAAAGCAAGGAGAAATGGAACGAAGGAAGAGAGGAAGAGAGTCTATTAAATCTGTCAAACTCTTCCATAAAACTGAAGTGGGTCTGATTGAAACCACAGGGCACTTTTTACTTTCTGACATTTTCCACCTCTGGACTGGCTTACATGAGGAGGACATAAGGCCTCCATATCCCTCCATGGAGAACCCCAGATAGAGCCCATGCATATGTCTGCCTCGGTGCTGAGCAGTAACACAGCCAGACCCAATGGACAGGTTACACAGGGGATGATGTTCTCACTGATGGGCCATGGGGCTCCCCCTCACTTCAAAAGTTTATGATTCTTCACTTTATTTGTACTGTAGGAAGAGCATAATTACTGGAAGAACTGTCTTTTCCATGAGTTCAATCTGAGTAGCTGTTTCTTAAATACCCTTTTTAAGGCAAATCCCTCCCTTGGAAAGTGAGGTTAAAGTGTGTGTTATAGTAATTCCTGCCCAGGGATGGTGTGATTCTGCTACCCCTTAGGGGTTTCCATTGAGGAACCTTCCCTAAACACAAACCCTAATTGCTAGCACCCTATCTTTGTGTCCTTAGGACTTTGCTAAAACATTTTCTTAATTTTCATTTTAATTCTTTCAAGAATAAGTAAGCCCTCAGCTGCCAAGAGCTCCCCTGGAGACTTGTCTGTAATGAATGCTGAACATGTGTAGCTGTCAAGTTCCATGAGACTATAATAGAAAGGTGAGAATAGAAACACAAGGTTAAAGCAGAGATTATTTATTACCATTTTTTTGGTCTTTTTTTTCCCAAACTGAGAATTTTAAGATTCCAGAATCTCAACAGCAT
Organism: Serilophus lunatus; assembly: GCA_013399895.1. Lineage (NCBI taxonomy): Eukaryota > Metazoa > Chordata > Aves > Passeriformes > Eurylaimidae > Serilophus > Serilophus lunatus. The sequence goes on from VXBA01002782.1 coordinate 197,348, forward strand.
CCAGTGCATTCCAGAGTTTCAGCTACTCTCTCATCTTCATCATTATTCTATTCCCACAACAGAAAGTGTCCAATTTATCTCAGAAGTTGTGATACTCACATAAACATTTGAGTTGTCTCATCCCCTGACAATGATCTTTAGCCTCCATATTTATATCCATGAATAAAGCCATAGTTGGGCAAATGCAAGCCTCCCTAAAAGCTGTCTCCTGAAACTTTATACCAGACAGCCTCATAAAAAAGAGAGATTTGGGAAATTTGGGGGAATGGGTGGAGAGGCTGCATTTTTTTCTGTGGATAGTATTGCAAATTTTTTTAATATTGAAACAATTTTTCCCATTAACACTTAAAGGAAAAGGCCCTGGTAAGAAAGATTTTCTTAAGTTCAAGAATATTTTATGAAAGTAGTTTCTCAGAGAAGTTTTCTCAAAGCCCATTAGCTCTGTTCTTTAATTACTCAAACAGTTCTTTGTGCAAGAGTTCCTTCAGGACATTTAATTCCCTGCAGTCAGTTGATGACTCCTATATATAGTACTACTTTCATTTGTTCTTTTTATTTTGTCTTTTATAAAACATCGTACATGAGCCATTCTGAACATTTTAAGAGGTGTTTTTCCCTTTCCTTGAAAAATATTTCTGTTAAAAGAATAATTCCATTAAAAGAATACTTCCATGCTCTGCCCATACTCACTGAATATTTTTGGAAAATGTTCATTGTCAGATATTCTTTCTCAGCAAATGAACCAATGCATAAAGCACCATCCACCATGAAAACAAATTTTTAAGGCAAAACCCGGTATTATTTTCAACTATAGTGATGGCGCTGACAGTGTAATGATACTGCAATTGTGTCTACACTCACATTATAATTTGTACCAAGGTATAGGTACAACAGAGCATCGCAGCAATTGTATGATTACACCTTGCAGTTTAATGCCTTGTACAACTGTCCCTTCATCTCTAAAATCACACTGTACCTTCAGGGGAATTTAGAGTCCATCACTACCAAGAAAATCACCTGTTTGTGGCTGTTGAAGCCAAAGACGGATTCTGCTTTTTGTCCTTCAAATAATGACTAAAATGATTCTGGACGAGGTTTCCATATTTACGCCCAAAGCCTCTCTGTCACTACTGAGATAGAATCATAGCATCATGGAATGAGTTGGGCTGGAAGAGACCTTAAAGATCCTCTGGTTCCAACTCCCTTGCCGTGGGTAAGGGCACCTTTCACTAGACAACGTTACTCAGAGCCCCATCCAACCTGGCCTCGAACACTCCCCGGGATGGGGCAGCCACAGCTTCTCTGGGCAACCTGTACTAGGGCCTCACTACCCTCACAGTAAATTTCTTTCTGATATCTGATCTAAACCTGCCCTCTTCAAGTTTAAAACCATTACATTTTTCCAATCACTACATACCCTTGTCAAAAATCCCTCTGCACTCTCTTGTAGACCTCATAAATGCTCATAATGAAATGGAAAGAGAATAACAAATCCTCTCCACTACACAGCTTATAGGCTGAGCAAACATAGCCACAGCCCACCTTAGTCCTCATAATATCCTAAAGCTGTCACATTTCTCTACTAGCACATCATTCTAAAAATGCACCAGCACCCAGATGAACTGATCCCCAGGCACCCCTAATTGCCAAGAAAGTACCAAGTAGCTGGAGTGGGAGTGTGTGTATCTGTGTTCACAAGGCTCCCTCCCCTTCCACCAGCACAGCAGCCAAAAAATGTGAATCTTTGTATGACCACACATTCAGTGCTGGCAGTACATGTTATATTCCACACAGAGAGAAAGCAAAACTACTATGAGCTATTATACCCCAGAGAGCATTCATGCAACACACATTTAAGGTCCCAGGCAAAAGGATGCTCTCCTTTGGCTCCTTCTATAGGAATGGAGAAGAAGGGCTCCTTCAGAGCAATTCAAAGCAGAAATCCAATTTAGGTGACTTGATGGAGCCCTGAAAAAGCTACTCTCTTCCCATTGTTTATAGGGTGAACCTTAGGACGCATGGTTCCCAAATTAGACATCTATCAAATGCACTACAGTTACATCCATACAATTAAAACACACATGGTTGGGTACATTCCTGGGCACTGAGGCCAAGGCTTGTTATGCTACCAAATGGTCTTAGTCTCCAAAACGAGGTGACTGCTGACCATGAACACTCTCTGGCCTACTCTAAGTACCCATCTGGGCCCTAGAAATGTTCCAGTGAGTGTTAGCTTTCCTGGGTCAAAACATGCCAGACAGCAGTACAGATGAGTGCATTGCATTGGCCAGGAATATTTGTGGACATATTTATGGCTACTAGTTCAGTTACAGTCCATAAATATCATCCTTTGCTAAGAGTTCTCTAATAAAGATCAAAAGGACCCTCTTGAGCAAAAATGCTAAATACGTTTTATGGTCACAGGTCACCAACTTTTAAACACATTTAGTTCAAATTGTAAAGTGGGAAAGGGACTGACTTCACAGCCAAGAAAAGTTGTATCCTATTTAAGTAGGGACAGAGGAAATGCAAGGAGTTCTGGTCTTTGCAAAACACTTTTAAGTCCTTTGGAAGGTGAAAAGTAAAATACGAAGGAAAAAAATCATTCTACTAAACTTTTCTTACTGTTCTGCCTCACCAATGCTGAAACTGCATAAGAGGAGAGAGACTTGGGAGTGCTGGTTGATAGGAAACTGATCATGAGCCAGCAGTGTGCCCACGTGGCCAAGAAGGCCAATGGCATCCTGGCCTGCATCAAGCATAGTGTTGCCCGTAGGACCAGGGGAGTTATCCTTCCTTTGTACTTGGCACTGGTTAGGCCACAGCTCGAGTGCTGTGTCCAGTTCTGGGCCCCTCAGTTTAAGAAGGATATTGAGTTGCTGGAGCGTGTCCAGAGAAGGGCAACGAGGATGGTGAAGGGGCTGGAGCACAAGCCCTGTGAGGAGCGGCTGAAGGAACTGGTGTTGTTCAGCCTGGAGAAGATGAGGTTCAAGGGTGACCTTATTACTGTCTATAACTGCCTGAAAGGAGGTTGTAGTCAGTCTTGGGCTGTGTCAGGGAAGGTTTATGTTGGATATCAGGAAAAACTTTTTCACAGAGAGAGTGATTTCCCATTGGAATGGGCTTCCCAGGGAGGTGGTGGAGTCAACGTCCTTGGATGTGCTTAAGGATAGGTTGGATGATGAACTCAGTGACACGGTTTAGATGGTTTAGATGATGGGTTGGTGTTGGTTAGGTTGTTAAGTTAGGTAAAAGGTTGGACTTGATGATCTCTACAGTCTTTTCCAAACTTGTTAATTCTGTGTAATTCTGTGTAACTGATCACAGAGCTATTAAAAAGACTGTTTTCCCTATAATGTGGCAAGTTGAGCTGTACATTTATACCTTCTTTATTTATATCTTCTTGCTCTGGATATAAGCGTCTCTCTCTTCTCCTTTTGTCACAATCCATTGCCTTTTTTATTTCTTATTTATTTCTATCCAAAAGGGACCAGACTACTACAGGTATTCACATCCCAACAGCATGTAAGAAGTGAGAACTACACAAATACACCTGCACAGGAAACATTTTGCAGCCCATCAGCCCTATATCCAGGCTGATCCCATACTCTAACCCTTAGCCCATCTTCAGATGACCTTCATAATTTCCCAGTGAAGTGTCTAATACTTGATGGGGACTCATCTCTCCAAGAGACGCTGCAGGATGTTCTGAGAGCCTCTCCCTCTTTAATGCACCCATACAAATGCAAGAAACTCGTTGGATGGGCTGGCAGCAAAAGTATATTGTCAAGAGAACTGATGCAATTAGCACCATTTAAGTGAGCAGCATACAGAATTAATTTGCACATGCTCCCACAGGGAATAAGTGGCACTATGGGAACTATGAACATAGCATCAGACCTCGGCACTTCCGAGCTAATTCGCTTGTGCCTGCCCCTAAACAAATACACAGACTGTGTGCCAAGGAGCTTGTCAGCAAACAGCAGAAGGTTTTGAGGAAAGCAATTAGCAGCTGCAGTGCTTTCAGGGAGTTACAGCAATCAGGGAGCTGATTACTACTCTGGGGCATGAGTTCACCCCTTTCTCTCTGGTTCTTCCATTCTGGTAAAGAGGTGAAGTTTCACCATGTAAAATGTCCCTGATCCTGGTGAACTAGAGGGTTTCTCCTGAGTGGTCAATCACGACCTGATCAGATGAACTGCCTTGAATTTTTCTTCATGCTGATGACCTATAAAATATTCAACAGGATGATTATATGGAGTGAGTTGGAGCTCAAACTCCAGGAGCCACCAGCCCCATCAACAAGCCCTTCCCTAGTGACTGCTCTACTGGCATAGATGGAATGTGTCATTCCTGACCCAGCAGCTGGGCTCCTTGGGACAATTTTAGAGGTACTGTACTTCATAGACTGGAGACAGCAGAGTGCAGGAAGGCTGAAAAGGTGTCCTGCTTTACCCTGCATCCAAGATGAAAAACAAGGATAAAAAGTACTATTCACCTGGCTGTGGGGAAACAAAGTGTAGAAAGAAGAGATCTGCACATAGAGCCTCTCGGGATTTAAATGGGAATGAATAGATGTGGGTTGGCAACAGAAAGCACTCCAGGCAGACTATCTAACCTGCTGACCCTCTCACAGCTGCAGAAATGCCAAGCATCAAAGAAGTCCACCGTTCTCTCTCCCCTTCTCACTCATGATGTTTTAAGAAATAAAGCTTTTATTTTCTTGGATTTTGCACCATTCAATATGGATCAATTAAAATATCCACCAATGTAATGAACAATTAGACTTCTGTGGTCTGTAAGAAGAGCCAAGATGAAACATTTGTGCTTTACGGTTCTTTAGAAACTTAAAAGGATCAATACAACACATGCAAGTGTTGATTGTAGAAATAGGAGGAAAGGCATTTCACTAGAAAAAAAAGATCTTTCTATTTTTCCTGTGCTATTAAATAAGTCATATGGTAGCAAAATTCTGCCAGCAGCAAATTTCACAAGAGGGATATGGCAGCAGCAGTAGCAAAAAATACTAAATCTCTTACAGCAGTGGCTAGTTTTAAGATGGACTCAAATGTTGCAAAATTCTATCAGCACAAGAGCTATGTTTTTATTTCATTTGGTTTTTAAAGCAGCAATTTTGTGTTCATCCTATAATTGAAACAACTGAGGTGATTAAAAATTAACTGCATTCAAAGCTCTGGTAGGTTGGTTCTCACTGAATAGGAACATTATAGTATTTCTGCTATAAAACCCCATCCATTTCACTTGCACTCAGCATTCATGAAAGGCACATTCCCCATATGAGCCCAATAGAGCAGTGCAGCTACAGATCTGCTGAAGCCATCAGTTCCCACTGCTGGCTGGAGGTACAAGACAGTCTGTCCATTATCCTCCCATGTGTCACAACACAGAGGCAAGAGTGCAAGGTCTCCTAATCTGAGCACTGCCAGGATGGTGAGATGCCAAGTTAGAGTTTATAATTGAATTTTTAAAAAAGCAAATCCTAAGAAGACTGCAAATGCTATTTTATTTGTTAAATCCCTGCACAGGCAATTACTTGTCCAGAATAATGGGAAATCCAGGTATGGCATGCTGTTACTTTACAGTAGTTGCAAAAGTGAATTGATTACGAGCAACTTGTTTCAAAGATGATGTCTTTTGGCAGATCAATAAATACACACTAGCTGTTCTCAAATAATTCCAAGAGAGAAATAAAGCTCAAGGACACTTTTAAGACTGGCATTACTCTTCTGGTATAATTATATAACTGCAAATTGAACAGTATCATCTTCCACATGGGTATTTTTGGGGGCCACTGCAGCAGTGGCTTCGAAACTCTGACCAGCAGCAGTATAAATATAACATAAGAGTAAAGCAAAGAAATTTCTACATAAATTCAAAACATGACCCAAGTTAAGAATTTGTTTTTGTTTTGTAAAGAATTGCAACATCACCTTTGCAAAATAAGGAGAGGGTTTAAGAAAACTAAGTGATTTTACCTTCCTCTTAGAAGAAACCAGGATAAAATAACATCCTGGCAGAAGGACATAATTTTATGGATGCACAACAGTAAACTCAGAAATTTGCCTGGTTGCTGCTCACATCCTGTCACTACCTGAATTTGGCCTTTTCTGAGCAAGGCACTGAAATAGCCACACAGAGCCAGAAGTTAGAAGAGGACATGTGCAAGCCCCATTACCAACTAGAGAAAGTAATGGGACACTTCCGTGGTGGTGCAGCTCCTCAGAAGAGATCCTTTAAGAGCAAACCATCCATCTGATAATCTTCATGGAAATAAACCTTGGAGACACTAATGGAAATAGCTTAAGGATGAAATGATCGATCATGTGAGAAAAAGGGTTTGTCCCAGATCGGGTGCCACCACAGTCTACTGGTTCCCAGAGCTCTATCTCTGTTTTCCAATATCCTACAGAGTCCAGCTGGAAAAAGATATTCAAAATGACCGAAGGATGGCAGAAGAAAGCCCAGTGACAGCTTCCGTGCCTGAAAAGGGTTTAAACGGGTCATAGATATATGTAAAGGTCTTCAAAGATTTAAAGAACTTTTACAGACTATCTGGGTTTTACAGCTTGATAACTTCAGTTCAATATTAATTCTATCCAAACAGCTTCTTCGTCCATGTCCTAGTTCCAAACATGCCACCAGGCCCACACTTTCTAAGACAGTTTGTATAAGATGTGGATACTTCCGTCCCATGGGCAAGTGCCATGCTGAAGTCAGCAATCTCTCTTCTGAAGCCTAAAAGCAGCTGAAAGAAAAACTACTAAGCCAGAAGTGCTTTTGAGGGCATCTAACCTGTCTTCTCTCTGCTACACAAAGGATGTGACAACTGGAGCCTGGAAAGCAAAGGTTTGTGAGCAAGAAACCAAAGCAGGCACAGCTTGGCCTATGTTGCTCAAGCCAGGTGAACATAGTTCAAATGCCATTTTCCTCTTACTTTTCCCTTGCCAAAGATTTCCTTGCTTAAAAGTGCTAACCATTCTTTTTTAAGGAGGTCTGAAAAGATGCTTCAAACAAGACAACTGTGAAAGAAGGGGAAAGGGAGAGAATAAAATCACAGCACAAAAACGAAATTACTCAGGAGGCAGAAGGCACATGGATATCAATCAGCAGCTAGAGTTCTGTCACTTCTGGGTACTGAGATCTTCATTCCCCACTAAAAGCTTATCTGTGCCAGAAAAGCCCCCATTTATCAAACCCTCTGCTTTAATACAGGAATGCTACACTGTGCAACACACCTGTGCCATCTTATTCATGTGTTTAGAATCAAATTGCGCCATTCTTCTGCAAGTCTGTCAGCAGCATAGCCCAAGCCTCCCCATGGACATGCCAAGATGAGTTAATGATGTAAAACTTTCAGCTACACAGCCACAAAAAGTACAACCCAGAGAGAGAGAGAATCAGTGTTTCCAGAGGACCTGCAAACTCAGCATGAGTACTTGTCCCCATGGTCCCTTTCTAGGGAGCTGAGCACGTTGACTCTCTGATGTGGAACATGGTTTGCATTGATTTTTTAAAATATGTTAAGTAATTGATGTTTTGAACCAAAACCAAAACTTCTCCACTGCGCAAAAAAAAACAAACTTCAAAATAAGACATTTTAATAGCATTAGAGCTTTTTTCCCAATTCTTCTGCGACCAAAAACTTATCTAAATTGGTTTGCTCAGTAAGTTTCAATCTTGGTGAATTAGCATTTGACCTATGACAGGTATTTAATTAAGTGTTCCCAAACCAATTCTGAGAGGTTCCTTTTCCTACAAAATGTAATGTCTGCAAGCCCATGCACCTAAGGGTATATGGTGTGGGAGGTGGATAATTTTATCTGCTGCCAGTTAGGAACGAGAGATTTGGAATTGACATTTAAATCAGAAAAATAAAAAAATAAATAAAATAAAATAAAATAAAATAAAATAAAATAAAATAAAATAAAATAAAAAATATCTTGCAGTGAGAAGTATAGTGTATTAACTCAAGAGCTTCTGATGAGTCCTGAAGGAGAATGTTCAGCAATTGTTCACTGTGCATATTCCTCTCTAGCCTGAGAAGGAAAATGATTTCAAAAAAGATTTGGGGACTCCTGAAAGGCCAAATTTGCTCTATGTCAGATGCCTCAGCAGCAACTTAGCAAGCTATAGTGAAACCAACTCCTTGAAGTAGTCACTGCACATTTTAAAGCACATCCAACAGGTTTGGGGACTTTTATTTTTTATTCACACATCCCTAAATTTTTCCAAGGACTCCTGAAACCTGCATTTCAAATTTAGGCCAAATTCACTGCTTTCCTCTTGGAATATTTTGTACCTCTTAAGTGTTTCTTCTGCAGAAAATATACTGGGAACTGCTGCATGAGGTAGGGCTACAGAGCTGGAAAGTGGGATTTCATAGTCAGCTCCACATCTTCAGTCTGCATCACCTAGCACAGAATCCACATAATCCTTTAAAGCACAGCCACTGTGTAGGTTTGAACAGTGCTAAAGAGTTTCTTATGGCACCAAAGAGCCACACAGGCACTGAGACCTGGCCGGACTCTAATTCTTTAATTTATTTTTTCCCCCTATCCTTTAGAAACACTGACTCACAGAATCACTAAGATTGGAAAATATCCTCAAGATGATCAAGTCCAACCTTTGGCTTATATCACTATGCCCCCTAAACCATATAGACAAGTGCCATGTTCACTTGTTTTTTGAAGACTTTCAGGGAGGGATACTTACCTCACCACTTCCCTAGGAAGTCTGTTCCAGTGCTTAATCATTCTATCAGTGATTTTTTTTCCTAATATCTAACCTATTACCTTAGATAATGTTTGACATTTTTAGATTGGCATAGAGGTATATTATAACTAGTGTAGTTGATGTCTTGAAAAATATTCTTGGAGCTCTTTAGTGGTTATTTCCCACTGGTTTATAGAGAGTACATTGGGCACAAAGCAAAATAAAAGCAGGGAAGAGCAGGGATAGAGCTGGGCTCAGATGTCCATGTGTCTCTATACACAAAGACAGCACAGCAAGGAGGGGTCACAAACACTCAAGTGAAGGACAGGGAAAGCAGCTTTGGTTTTACCAGGGAGGGCTACAGAAAAGCAACCCTGGAGGGTCATTCCCAGTTGTCTAAAAGATCCAGAAGCAATGGAGAAGATGTGGGTGCGTGCTACAGAGAAGCTAGACAGCTGTGCAAATGCTGAGCAATGCAGAGCTGTTTTTTCACCTGCATCACAGCATCTGTCCCTCATGAGATATTGGAAAATTACATCGGTGCTTTACCTACTAGAGAAGTTGCCTATTCAGTGAGATGTGGCTTGCAGGTATATATTATCCATGCAAAGGGAGAACTAGAACAGGAGCTGTTATCATAAGAACTGCAATCCTAAGGAAGTTCCCAGCTGCCTTCTGCAGGTGGTATTCTTCCCTCTTTAAGAGAGATTTGAGCTTAAGTGAAGTAGTGAAGGCTTGTGCAAGTTTATCTGGCCTGGCTTGCAGAGGTACAACCTTGGGGAGTGGGTATTTTAGGTGCTGACCTGAAGAAATTGTTTCTGGATGAGAATCATAGGAGAATGAGTTTGTGCTTGCAGTAGTATATTATGGCACATGCTGGGCTGGGACTTTCTTTATGAAGGAAGGAACAGTGAAGCCTTCTACAAGAAGATGCCTTGACACATTAAAGCTTTTCATTAGCACTTTCTGATAAGATTATATATATTTTGTATAATTACCATTAGCTAGAGTGGCCAAAAGCGTGAAGTGGCAAAAATTGTAAGTTCATTATAAAAATTATGCAGAACACACAGGAGAGGGGAAAGCAGAAAATGGAAAATAGAACAAAGGAATCAATTTCTTAAAAGAATCTTTTAATAACTCTACAACACACTGCACAAGTTCCAGTGTGGACCAGTTGGCCCTTTGCCACCTTCCCCTTCAGGGCAATGGAAATGGGATCCATCAGCTCAGCAAATACCGCTGGTGAACAAAGACCCCGCTGCCAAGATTTGTTGGCACCGGCAGCATTCCCACGCATTGCCCCACATCCCCTCCAGAGAGCAGGACTGCATTTGACATGCTTACTCTGAGTGTCCCTGCCTGGCACCAGCACCCGAAGCTTTGTCCTTTTCCCCTCCCCGTTTCCCCCTGGATCTTTGGGAGGCCTGGGCTGTCTGAACCATCTAGGGGGTTCCCTCGCACACCAAGCCGAGCTCATTGTGCTCTGCCCCAGTGAGCACAACTAATAACCACAGTTTGCCTCCTTTAATTGAGGCTCTGAATAACCGAGAGCAAGTACCAACCCCTCCAACAAAGGCAGAGCTACCCTTGCTGCAGATCACAGCTGCCACTCACCCAGGTCTAAGCTGGTATTTCACAAAAGCTGATCTATTTGCATGGGAAACAGCTATCACAAAAAACAGCTATGAGCAAATGGAGGCCAGCGTGAATTCCAGGGAAGTCTCCTTGGCATAAAGCATGTCCAGTGTTCCATGCCCCACACTTGCTGAGCACCAGAACCTTGGCAAAATTACATTGTCCTGCAAGACGCTTTTCCAAGAGCCTATGGAAGTCTAGAAAATTGGCATATATTTGGTGATGAAAATTACCACAAAACAGAGGGTGTTTTTCAGCTCAGAATAAAAAATAGATTGGCTTTTCTGCAGGTGCTGTTAAGAAAAATACTATTTAGTATGAAGTCTGGTGATGGGCCAGCTCCCTTGTTAGTTACTCATTCATTAAAGTGAAAGTAATCTGGATTTAGATCAGTGTAAATGAGTGCAAAATGTAGCTGGGTATTTTGTTTTGTGTACATCCATTTGCTGCTGTTGCTGATCATAGAGAAACAAAGCTAAAAGCACAACACAGGACGCCTCAAAGTCATCTCTATCCATAATGACCAAGGCCTGCCATGAAGCAGACATGAGTCCTGTTATGACTGCTAGCCCTCAAAACTCGATCTGAGGATTCAGAGACATTCAGGTGAAGAGATTAATCTAGATAAAGCTCACAGAGGCATAAAATGAGGAGACAGGAAAGACAGGTCGCCTCAGATTCATAGAGGGAACAAAGACAGCCATAGCTTGGTAAACAGTGATAAACCCTCATATATAATCGAAGAGATCTGAAGTGAAACTATATACAGGAGCATGTAGTGACAAGTCAAGGGGGAATGGCTTCAAACTCAGTAGGAGATTTAGATTAGATATTAGGAGGAGAAGGTTAGGAATAAATTCTTTACTGTAAGGATGATGCAGCACTAACACAGGTTGCCAAGAAAAGATGTGGGTGCTCCCAGCTGAGGTGGGTCTTTGAGAAAAGGGGTCAAAGATGTCTCTGCTCATGGCAGGGGTTTGGAACTAGATGATCTTTTAACTCCAACCCAAATTATTCTGTGATTCTATGACTCTGATCCTATTCCTGGCTTTAGTCATGAGGTTCCTGTTTGTTTCACTGAGCTTCTTATCCCAACACCTCAGATTAGACTTCATAGGTCAATGTACAAAAACACAAATCTTCATAGAAGAAAACACCATGAGGGGTATGAAGTGTGTAAGGACTACTTACAAACCTGATAGCTGTGTCACTACATGAAAAATGATGACACCATTTATGACTAGCGAAAGAAACCCCCACTCACTCTGCAAAACAGTGTAGTATGGACCAATGCTTCCACATTTAAACATGCCATCTGCTTTACAATGCTCAACACTTCCGTATTTCTTTACAAACCAAACTCATTCTTTGGCCAAGAAGGCAAGCAGGCAGGTCCAAACTATGCTCCCTACTCCCATCCACCCCAAACAGGCATACCACATTCTCACTATCCATTAGGTTCCCTGAACCATGTCTGGTCATTGTTTAGAAAGAGCTCATTAGCAGAGTGAACCTATCCCATCAAGTGTCCCATAGGCTATGGTGGGACAGTGCCAGGGCCCAGGACGTGTACAGGCAGAGGTGTATTTCCAAGGGCCTGTGCTAACACAGGATATCTGTCTGGGAGGCATTTCTCCTTGCTGCTCTGCATGCGCACATGTACAGTCAGGCTCTCCATCCCTGCTCCTCAGCACAGGCATCCACAGCGATGGGTTACTCATGTAAAGGAGTTGCCCCAACCCTGGAGCTCAATCAAAGATATCAGCAGGGATGTGGCTGAGTTACTTGAGTACTGATTACAGAGGTGCTGCAGCATGTCTAGAGAAGGGCAACAAAGGTGGCAAAGGGGCTGGAGCACAAGTCTGATAGGGAGCAGCTGAGGGAGCTGGGGGTTTTTTAGCCTGGAGGAAAGCAGGCTCAGGGGAGACCTTATTGCTAGCTACAGCTACCTGAAAGGAGCTTGTAGTGAAGAGGAGGTCTGTCTCTTCTCTCAGGTAACAAGCAACAGGATCTGAGGAAATGGCCTTAACTTGGAGGAGGAGAGGTTTGGATTGAATATTAGGAGCAATTTCTTCTCTGAAATGGTTGTTATGCATTGGAACAGGCTGTCCAGAGAACTGGTGAAATGACCACACTCAGAAGTACTCAAAAAATATGTAAATGTGGCATTTAAAGACATAGTTTAGTGGTGGACTTAGTGGTGGGCTGGGTTAAGAGTTGGACTGGGTGACCTTAGAGGTCTTCTCCCATTTTAATGATTCTGTGATTCTAGAATAACAATGGAGCCCAAAGGAGACAAGTGCATGTTAAGTATGTATCAGAGGTCACTTGTAACACTGGCACCTTAAGCTTCACAAGATATTTCCTTAAGCTGCTAGTGGCAGCTGTCTTGGCAGACTAGAGGCAGAATGCCTTCCAGATGAGAGTGACTCCATCTTACAAAGGCCCACACAGGGGAATTCCTTAGAGCAAGACATGACTTTATACACAGAAAAAGAGGATTTACATATAAGAAGTAAGACAAGGCAGGACTGAGTCCTTTCAAAGTTAAGTTTAATGCATTTTGAACCTATTTTTAACTAGCCATCCACAAGCCAACACATTATTATCTTCACAGCAAAACTCAGTCTCTTTATGATGATCCAAGGCCAGTTTCTCTTGAATTATTCCACCACTTCCTTTTGGGGAAGCAGATAACTTAAGGAGAGCAGTATGCACCCAGTGCTTCTGATGGGAAAGTAAGAACTTGATCTCTGCAGTTGTAACCACCATTAGTGTTTAACTTCTTTCCCTGGTAAGTGTTAGACATGTGGTGTTGTTTTCTGAGACCACAACTGACTCAGGATTAGTTACTGAGAAACATCTTGGCAGCCTTCCATGCCACCACAAAAGAAAACCACTCTACTGCCTTATGAGCAAAGTCTGCCATTTGTCTCTAATCATCTTTATTAGAGCACAGTTTGCCTTCTAATCAAAGATTACGTTTTCCATTTTATCCTTCTTCCCATGCCAGGGCCAAGGTGTTGAAAACATTCCTAACGTGTAAAGACTTACAGATTAAAATGTCCCTCCCACCAAGGTCTAAAAGCTCAGTCTTTAAGAAAGAGATGTTCTGGTGGTTTTTCTACCATAAGAAATTGTAAGGATAATATTGATATCTCAGTGGAGCTTTTTTTCATCTCTTTGCCAGAATCACAGATTTTACAGCTACAGGAAACTGTGACCAGCACAAGACATCAGACATCTCACATCCCACAGCAATATCTGCTTGTTTGGAAAATAATCTTTCATTTCTCAGAAGAAAATGCTTTTAAAGCCAGCACTTTGAGGCTGAGATGAACAGAACCACATTTCTTACAAAGGCTTCAGCTTGCATTTTAAAGAAGCTAGATGAACACACTCTACCATCATCATAGGTGATCTTCCAGAAATTAATTATCCTCAGAGTTAGAAAAAAATTAATATTACATGCCCTTTGAGAAGCAACTTCTAGTTTTTACTTTTGTCTTGCTGAAGGGAAGTTGACCATCAGTACAACACTTTTAAACATTGCCGATGTGCCCTTTGTTTCCATGTTTCCATACCTCTCCAATGGTGTAATGAATGCTCATGGTCACATCCCCTAATATATTATTGCACAGGTGGTTTGAGAATTTTGATCATTAGCAATACCAGTGTTTGATGTGGCATGAATATTCTTGGTTGGTGCAAGGTTATTTACAAGTCCAAATGAAAGAGTAATTTAAAGGCAAGATTTAGCACCATGACTCCCTTGACATCTTGCACAACAACCAAGCAAGCCCAAGTTTCCGATACACAGTACCTGTCCAGACAAACATAAAGCCACACATGTAGATCCAATCTATTATTTGCATTAACTTCTTTAAACATGTAGATAGGACATTGATCTTTTGGAGCAAGACCGCCGAATTGATTAAAGGGATGCCTCACTTCTCCTATGAGGAAAGGAGCAGCTTCCTGTGAGGAAAGTGGGACAGAATTTGTATTGTTCAGCATGGTAAAGAGAAGTCTTTGAAGTGACCTAAGTGCAGACTTCCAGAGCAGTACCTGAAGAGAGCCTACAAGGAAGATGCAGAGGGACTGTATATGAGGGCCTAGAGTGACAGGACAAGAGGAAATGTCTTCAAACTGAAAGAGAGTAGTATTAGAAAAAAAAGATTCTTTACTGTGAAGGTGTTAAAACACTGGGACAGGCTGCCCAGAAAGGTTTTGGATTCTCTAATCCTGTCAATGCTCAAGGCCAGGCTGGATGTAGCTCTGAGCAACGTGGTGTAGTGGAAGGTGCCCCTGCCTATGGCAGGGGGTTGGAGTAAGATGGTTTTAAGGTTTCTTCCAAACCAGGCCATTCTACAACTGTATAATAAACTTCTAAATGTAATTACTTTTGAGTTAGTGTTACCATGGTGTGCCTTACTAGAGTCACTCCCTGAGCTGGTGCATTTTAACCATTTTAATCCATCCCTCACAGCAGGATTTCATCACTCTGTGCTTCACCTTCATTAAAAAGAGCTGCCACAGCAGAATGAGTGTATCCAGAAGGGAAGGTTAAATGCTGCTTGGCACAATCATATAGGATTGAGAACTGTGTTACTTTTTTGGGGTGAAAAATAGCATTAACCTTTTATTCATGCTATCGCTCTAGCACAGTTCCTCTTCAGTTACAAACCCAGAAGTAGGAAGCGTGAAACTTAGCATCCAGGCTGAAATTCTAGACAGAAAGTGACATGATAAGTTTATCCCAAGAGCACAACACTTCTTCCTCTTTACTGACTTGTGCTGCTTTGTCATAAGTCCTATCAACCCTAGAAAAGTCAGCAACAACGTGTTAAAAAAAAAAACCAAAACAAAACAAACCCCAAATCCACCAAAACCCAAAGAAAATTACAGAAATTACTATATAATTATAGATTCATTGCAGATACATGACTACACTCTCCACTTTCCCATTCAAAATTTTATAATTAAACACCTACTGATTTAATGAAAACTCAGTCTGTACTATTCTGAAATTAGGACACTCATCTCCTCCCATGGGAGCACAGATCCACCCAGCATGAATAGCATGTTTATCCACCCCTGTGGTTTCCATTCCCTAGATTTTTTTTTTACTGAAAGAAAATCACTTCATTCACTTCAAGTTTTATATATATATATATATATATAAAAGCACATATATATGTACATAAAAAAATAGTGGATGCTATAAAAAGAAGAAAAGAAAATAAAGAATGCCTGTACTCCAAAAGAGGCTTATTTCAAGATCGGATTGTAGGAGATGCTCAAATCTGTGGGAGTTGTGGAGTCCTCCATCAGTGACTACATGTTAACAGAAAGGTCCTATATCCAGCCAGCATCTTCCACCTAATGACTTGATCAATACATCATCTCCTGCTTAGTTTGAAACCATAGGAAAAAAGTCATAGGCTCATTGGGCAAAGCAGATGAAGGGGAAAGTGCCCTTGGTGCTTTCAGTCCCAATGAGTTCTGGTGAGAACAGGTTACTTGGAAGCTTGTAATGAGGTGTGGTGGGGGAGGAAAAAGACAAACCAACCTCTGTGACTATGAACTTATTGACATCAATTTACCCACTCTTCTTGGCATTTCTCCCTCTTGTTCCACCACAGCACAGTTATGGGTAGAAAACGCTTTTCCTGAAAAGCTGTTTTTCTCCTGTACATTTTGTGATGAAGGGGAGAAAATTATTGGGAAGAAAAAAGAAAAGAACAGAAGATGAAAGGTCAGCCTCACGCAATTACAGCCTCAAGTGCTCCTGCACCATTCTAAACTGCACCAAGACAGCTTTGTCCTGGCACAGCACTGGTAGTGCTTGTCAATCAGCAGAAGAAGAGCCATGAGCAGAAATACCATCTGGAAACGTGTAGAGCCGGGCCAGGTCCATCCTGAGTGCTGGTCTGTGCTGAGCACACAAAGAAGAAGTAGAGAGACCCCCACATCTACCCCCTTGTGTAATACCTCCACGTACAGACAGGAGTGAGGAATTTCTACATTTGTCTCACATACCTTCCCTGCTAGTAGGACAGATGTGGTCCTGACATCAGGATTTCTAAGACTGAACATGCATCTTCATTTTACTTGAGTACACTAGACTTCTCTTTAATCTTCAGAATGTCCCAAAAAGAAGGGATCTGCACCACATGTAAATCTGTTTCACCAAGATTTATTTCTGAGGTCTTTTGCTGGTCTGCTGTGTGAGCTTAAGAAAGTTATTGGATTCACTAGGAATAACTTAGAATTTATGTAAATAGCTGTACAAAGTTGCGACAAATCAGTCTAATACTTTCTCAGATATTTGATTAATTAAAGATTTATTATCTCTATCTGCACTACTAGTTCATGGAAAATATTTAGCACTGAGATATTACTGATTTTACACAGATGAGTGAAACTACTCTGTGTTCCAAAATAAAACTTAATGCTTTAGTTATAATCTAAACTAAAGAATCAAGAAAGAAATAAAGGAAACAACCTGCAGCAGGATCTGAATAAGAACTTTCTTTTCCGTGTGAGACCAAGAGATGCTTTTGAATATTTTAGTAAGGCTTAACACATCATGATCAAGGCAAATTGCACATGAAAATCAAAGTAAAAAGCTGAGAGATTTTCTTCATTATAGGCCCCCTGCTCAAGAATAAATAAAGATATCCACATCCAAAGCCAAATTACATGTAGAAAACTCAAAAATAATTTGCAGAGCTGAATGTGGTGGCAGGGTGTAGCAACCCATCCACTAATTCCATTTATTTAGAGATCCTACGCTGTTTTCTTGTGCTGTCAGTAAGCACATGGGGCAGTATTTTTAACTAAATAATAGTATGTGAAAACATTTGCAAAGAAAAAAATCCCACCCACTGGGATAAACTGCTAATTATAGATTATAAAAATCCATGATTCTGAACCAGTCAGACATTAAAGAGATTCCTGTGAACCATCTTAAGTTGTGTGAAGACACAGTACCTTACAACATGTAAAACTGCGAGCATGTAAATACTCAGTTGTTGGTGAGAAATACATTATAAATATAATATTAGCTCAAAGAAATTAATTCCTCTAAGTCTTTTCAAGATCACTACAAAGAACAGTTTATCAGGCAGGTGAACATCACAAGCATCAGCTTCTATGCTTACTAAGAGAAATCAGAACAGCTAGTGAAAATGATGTTGAAGTTTTGAACGATTTGTAGGCCTGAAAATGTTACATTAGTCCTTAAAAAATTCTGTTACAAATCGACATGCATGACTCACTATTCCAACACAGAGATCTGATAGCTAGGAGGAAGAGTTAGCAGATAGATCCCTGAATATATTGATTGCTATCTAACTGACATTTTGCCTTTTTTCATAAGTAGTATACACTCACAGTTCCATTAAGTGTCATAGCCTATTCCTTACAGCTAGGTTAATGATGGCTTCCTTCTGGCTCTAGGCTTTATTAAACTTTCCATTAGAGCCATGAGCTCTGAACTAGTAGGGACACAGGTGTAG
Organism: Serilophus lunatus; assembly: GCA_013399895.1. NCBI lineage: Eukaryota > Metazoa > Chordata > Aves > Passeriformes > Eurylaimidae > Serilophus > Serilophus lunatus. Next base: position 215,242 of record VXBA01002782.1, read on the forward strand.
AATGGGGGTCATTTCCCTGGAAGGGGAGTGGTGACTACATGTGGTCAATAAGCTGAACTAGGACAGGAACATTATGCCCAGAACTCTAGGGGCAGGACATGGCCAAAATGTATAGGGAAATATAGTGTTAGGAGTCACAAAAATGCATATCCAAGATTCTTACTCTAGACACCTTTCCAAAGTGCCAGAGCTGTGTAGTTGCACCAGGGAGCATTGAGACTGGGTTTCAGGAATCTGAATCAAAGGCTGGTTTGGATCCTTTCAGCCCCCCGGGACTGTTAGCCCTGAGAAGATCCCCTCTCTATTATGATCCTTATTATAGGTTATGTTTATATATGAGTTAGAATACTCAAAATAAGCCATATTGTTTTCCAGCAGAGGAGAGATGCTCAGCAACAACAAAAACACCTATGTATTGTCAACACTGAACTCAGCACAAATCTAAAACCTATCTCCATATCAGCCACTGTGAAGAAAATTAACTCTATTCCACCCAAAACAACCACACTACTGCAGAGACACCATTCACACAGACACTTCTGCAAATGGCACACATACTGAATTAATTACAAAATTGAATAAATCATACAATGGTTTTGGGTTGGTAGAGACTTTAAACATCATCTAGTACCAACTCCTCTGCCATGCACAGGGACACCTTCCACCAGACCAGGATGCTCAAGGTCCCATCCAACCTGATGTCAAACACTTCCAGGGATAGAAGTCCTATCAGATAAAAATAAGAAAACAAAGACCATTTAATCACCTAAGCCCATACCCAGGAACTCCACTGGCTCAAAGTAATTTTCCAGGTTTCCAATCCCATTCATAACAAGATGAATTCATCACAGGGTGCACCGGCAGTTCTTCCACCAGTTTTGTTCACCAGGTCCTCAAAGTGAATTCTTAGTTTCTCTCTATGGGAGGACAACAGGTATGCACCAGTAACATGGACTTGGTTAAAACAAAAGCTGGTCTGAGCTGGCATTCTTCCAGTTTTGATTCCTGTAGAGTAAAGTTTGTTTGAGGGTCTGATCTTGTTAAGGTGAGAACTGGAAAGATCATTAAGCACGAGTGGATTCACACTTCAATTAACAACAACAGCAAAAAGGCCATTTGCAACAAAGGTGTATTTGAAAAACATTAATTTAAAAAGCTGTCTCTGTTACTCCTAATTGTATTGCAGTCATTACTTGTTTTTTAAAGCATTAGCTCCTTGATAATGAGTCAACAGACCACAGCACATAATATCACAATGCACTTCACTTCAAGGGCCAATTTATCACAACATTTAGGAAGAAGACGCCATTCTTTTCCTAGGAGTAGTCCTTTAGGGATTAAACAAGTTTGGAAGTACAATTTTCAACCCAAAACATATGGCAATACTTGACAATAGTTCTCTAAACTAACATTGTTTCTCAACTGTACAAATTCTGCAGCATCAGGGAGCTGGATGAGAAATGTCGTACATGCGCCTGAGCTTGCAATAACACTGGCCTATATATCCATCAGTAATGTAAATCCCAACAGACTGATTTACTGGCATAAGGAAGCAAATATTACTGTATTCCCAGAATGTGGCAAGGAAAGACTTCACTCTTCTGTTTTGGGCTGTCAAAGCAAAGAATCCAATGAGTAAGTTATATGAGCTCTCTCAAATGTGTATGAAAAGAGATAGACACTCAAAGGTTGAATTATGTCACCTGTCTTGAACAGTCATCCTCAAAAAGGATGAAACACTCTCTTGAGATGTCTATTCATTTCCATTGACCATCAAAACAGTTCCAGACAAATAACTTTCAGGCATCTGTAGTTGGATGATATGAATCTCACTGACGATACTTGATTATAAAGATAAAAAATTGTTTAAAAAATAAAAAATAAAAAATTTCAGATCTGAAACAACGTCTGTCTCAAACTCAGAAACACCAAAATATCTGAGCTACTAGAGTCAGAGTCATTTGCCACAGAGCATTAGCCCTAGTGCTAAATTCTGCTACACCATCCCATTTCTGTCATATTAGTATTGCAGCCTCTCATGGAGATGTTATGTCTTCACTGCCAAAACAGAGGTTTTTAAAGTAAATAACTAATACATGCTATCCATCTTGCTATAAAACCCTGGAGAAACAAAGCACAGTGATTTCTACTGCTGTGTACCTAAAAAAAGTCTCACTCAGAGGTGAAGGATTGGGTTGATTGCGTGTAGTTACTTTGCAGTAAAAACGTCCTGTATTTTATCCTCACTAGAGATTTAACATGTTATGGTTTTATCTACGTCACTATAAAAAAAGACTGATGCTCCAGGCTGAAAAGACACAGCTATGTTTTCCAGAGTTTATATATATAGAAATAAATATATGTTTTATACATACAAACACATACATATCTATACGTATTTTATATATAAATTTCTTAGTTTCCTGGAGTAAAGATCAAGTTTTAGCCAAACTGACACTGAATGTTGACTATTAATCTGCAAGACAGTGAATGGAATTTAGAAACCTGACATCCCATGAGTCTGCTGTTCAACAGTTTATGACAGCAAGTGACAAAAAACACCTTACCCAACTGAGTTACCTTCCTTGAAAGATAACCTCCCTATTCCTCGCTAGGATTACCAGCAGTACTCACAGTTCTCAGAATGTACAGCATGCCAAAAAGCATTTTATGCAGAATTTTGAACTATCCTTTGTCATTTGTAACTACATTAATACAGCAGAGCTTGTAACAATTCCTTAATTGCATTTTAAATAACCTAATTAGTACTTTATCTAAAAGCAGTTCTCCAAGGTGTTCAGAGTGTTCGCTCTGCTTTTGTTTCACATCATAAACAAGCTTACTGATTTGAAAAGGAATTTTGTATTTGGGTGTAACTTGCAGGGAACTTGGTGAGATTGAATAACTAACCCTGTAATTTACTAACAGAAATAGCCCACCAGCTAAACCACACTGCAGCTCTACCACTAGGGAAGAAATATTCTCAGCAGTCTGGTGCATTACAATTATAAAAAAAAAAAAAAAAAAAAGTGCTCATAACTCTTAAAAATTTCCACAGAAGAAAGGATGCACCACTTCATATTACCAAAGGATGATAAAGGAAATGGTTGTGTCATTTGAGTTTGAACTCCAGTAATAACATGAATCTCTCTTTTGCAGAGACACTGCTCATGGTATCCTTTCTGTCTGGGATCTGTTTAGGAGTTGTTAGTGAATGAGAAAGAAAGGACTGATTACATAAGATCTGCTAAAATTTAAAATATTTTAGATTCGTAAAGGCCACATGGCAAGGGTTTTCATGTCTTTGTTTTTCTTGGCCAGAAAAGCCTGTAACTAACAGAAATAAATAATATGATCTTCCAAAGACAGCTGGTCAGAACTGGAAGTACTTGTTTCATCCCAGATATTAAAAAATATGGTCCTACCCATTTTGTTTCAGAAGTTAATGCAACAGCTTATCTAAGCTTAAACACATTTTGTTCTTACAGTTAATTTCTGCCTGTGAAATTGTTTCCACTCAGTTTAATTTTCAGGTGATTCAAAGACCTTTATTCAATTCTGTGAAATGTCACACATTTTTCAGTGAACCTATTTGATAAGAAAGTAGTTGAGGTTTTGTGCTAAACTTTTTCCCAAGTGTCACAGGCAGCCTGTGACCAGCAACATCTCTGTCCTTCCTATTAGAACCAGCATCCCCTGAGGTTACCTCCAAGCCCCTTCATTATACTGAATTGTAGCATCTGCAGCTCCCATTTTAGTTACACCTTACAAAACTTTAAGGCTGTAATACAAGAGAAAAAAAAACACACCAGCACTGTTGCTATAGTGGATTTACAGAAATATTAATTTCATAAGAAGCTCTAGGTTTCAGGAAACCCACCAGGTATCAGAAGAAGTATAATGTGCTATGATGGGGCCTCTAATACATTGCATGGGGTTTTGCATGCTCTGACAAAGATTCATTATTTTCTATCATTTGCAGGAAATTCTACCACCTCCATCAGGAGGACTGGGACTAAATTTCCATAGCATCTCCCTAGACTTGGTTTCCCTATCCTAAATAGAAATACATCCTCAAATTGAGGGAGAGCAGAGGAAATATTTAATTTACAGGTGTGTCTAACCATGGCAAGCAATGGTCTATCATCATTTATAGGCCATGCTGAAAGTTACCATTAGATTTTTATGGGAATAGTTTCATAAAACACAAAGATAAATCTCAACAAGGCAGGCTTATAACAGTAAGACGTTGAGTAAGTGATGTCCTTTCAGTATGAGGTCAGTTTAGAGGCCGTTAATGAAGGAGGAACCAAGCCCTGACTTCACAAGTTCTACTGAAATTTAAAATATTTCAAATCCATGAAGGGCACATGGCAAGGGTTTTCTCCTCATCTCTTTGTTTTCCTTGGACAGAAAAGCCTATACCTGAACTTAAAATCTCAGAGGTTCTTTATGTGCCTTGCCCCAGTCTCCTGCTGAGCATCTGGCCAGCTGCAGAGGTTATTCTTTCTACTGAAAGAATATCAGTACAGCAGAAGGCAAACACCAAGATAGATGGTGTTGCCCCAAGAATGAGTCCTCTCTTTTTCCCCATCTCTTTGACGCCACTGGAGCTGATAGAAAGCCTCCTGATTGCAGCTGAACTCCAAAGCCAAATTTTGAAAGTGTTGAGCGGTCACAGCTCCTGCAAAATCAATGAAGGCTGCAGACAGTGTTCAAAAGAAAGCTAATTGTCAGGACATGAGCATACGTTTTACCTTTTGCCTGTCGCTATTTCTGTATTTCTTCTGCACTTCTACATTATTTAGAAATGGCTCCCATAGTCATCACATTCCCCCCCCTTATTTTCACTAAATGGCACATTACTTTTTCATAAGATGCAATTTCTCTTGCTGCTGAGATCCATAATTTCCCTGATTGTCTCAATATTTCTCTCTAATATCTAGGACTTTTATTTGTTATGAGTCATATGTTCTCTTTGCCTTTACAATTAGTTTTACTGTACATCAAACACTGTTCACAGAGATTTCTTGTCTGAAATGCAAGAAAAACTATTTCGAGCTAGGGAAGATGTTATCATCCAAACAGATCCTATGATTTCAGACAAGATGTTGGCAGAAAAGAAATTCATTCTTTATGCAATAGGATTGTCTATGGTTTATGAGGCTACTATTTGTCTGTAACTGCTAAAGAAAGAAGCTAGAGATAGGAAAAGCAAGTGCAAAAGGTTTAATTGATCTCATTTTATTATATTTCTATCTTCAGAATCCAGTATTAATGTTCCCAGTGGTCTGTATGAAGCTGCAGGTTTGGAACAGACTCCTTTTCTCAAACTACATCAAAGAAAAGTAGACGCAAAATCATTTTTTGTCACAGATTTATTTCTGAAATTCTGCTGTTTGGATGACTGTTGGATTCATACCTTTTCTCCCTTGGCAAAAGAAGAAATCAGGCCACAGCTTCTGAAATACCCTCATCACCTCAAGGCAGTGTCTGAGACATTGCTTTTTGCAATGTACAAGGGAAGAAAAATAAATCAATAAATCACTTCCTGAAGTTCTAACACAGCTGACATCCATTCTAGGGAAGAGGAGCTACCCAGGTGCACAGAAAAATCAGAGTGCTGCCTGGAGGCACTGACAGACAGTCTGTGCCTAAGTGAAGGTGGTGGTAAGCTTGATTGTCCCCCCTACCAACAACTCCCAGCAAGATGCTCCCAGACAGACAGAGAGTGTGTCTAAGGAGGGAGAACTCTGTCATCCCTCCCTGAAAAACCAGGAGCTAAGTCAGTAGTAGAGCAGCCACAATTGCACATACTGGAAAGCCTATTTAAAGAAAATGAAACAGAATCCTGAAGAGATCCATCTGCAGTAGGATATTTTTGTTAAGCACACTGTTTATTCAAGGCAAGCAAGTTGTGCTGAAGACTAGAAATAGAGTTTGAATTGGAAAAACCTGCCTAGCAATCTACTTTATGCACATTTAAACTAGAGGACAGCAGAGCACAGGCTCACATTTGCAATGGAAAAATGTGGAGGATTTTCCTCAGTTTTGTGAAGTCCTCAGTTAAATGTTCATCAAGCTGATAAGAGCTTGTGCTGCACCAAAGTACAAAACCCAGGTCTTTCATTTCCAGTTAGTTGTTCTCAGTTTATCCCAGAACTAAATGTGAGTGAAAACTAATCTGGGAAAGAAAACAAAAAAATTCATTGGTCCTCTGCTGTAGTTCATGGAAGGGCCATATAAATGCCTGTGCTGGCAGATGGGAAAAGGAAGTTAGGAAGAATAAGACTTTTTTTTTTTTAGAAGTGAGGCTGGTCATAAAACAGCACTATTGTAAATCCCAGAGTAAACCTATTCATTTGAAAGTGCCAAGCAAAATAGGAAGTTATTTAGAATCATAGAATTGTTTAGGTTTAAAAACCCTTCAAGAACACTGAGTCCAACTCTGAACTCAGCACTGTCAGGGCCACCACTAAAACATGTCCTCAAGTGTCATGTCTGAACACCTTCTAAATACCTCCAAGGATGGTGACTCCACGACTGCCTTTGGCAGCCTGTTCCAGTGTTCTTTCACTGAATAAATTTTTCCTAATATCCAATCTAAACCTTCCCTCATGCAACTCTTTTTCTGTCACTTGTTACCTCAGAGGAGAGACTGTAGCCCCAAGTGGCTGCAACCTCCTTTTGAGTAGTTGTAGACAGCAATAAGGTCTACGCTGAGACTAAACACTCCCAGTTCCCTCAGCCTCTCCTTGAAAGACTTGTGCTCCAGACCCTTTACCAGCTTTGATGCCCTTCTCTGGATATGCAAAATTGATATGATATCAAGATTACACGGTGGCAGAATAGAACTGTAGTCATGATCTGGAAAAATAGTCAGTTCTACATGACCTGGAAAAACAGTCATTTCTACATGATCTGTGGATCAACTGAGGACCAACCCGCCGTCACTGCTCATTCCCAGAGACCAAAGATTTCTGTCTGCCAGACAACAGCTCTAGAACCATTTATTTTCTAAGCTGATGATCACTGGACCAAATGGAAAATTAGATCTGAGAGTTTCAGGCAGTTGATTTGAAAGTAAAAAGTTCTGTAAGAGAAAAATAATATGTGACTATCTCTGCTGTGCTTCCTAGAGCCAAAATTCAAGGTATTAGATTATCCTTCAACCTACTCAAAGGCAGAAGATCACCACCAAACCAAAGAAATATTTTATCTCCTCTGAACCATTAAAAGTGATTTCTTTTAGTTTCAAGCAAAAGATAAATCAGTTGGAAATTCTATCACAGATCTTTTATGCCTTCACAGGAAACTGCAGTTAGCCAGCAAGTGTGGTGATGAAAGGATGAGAAATCCTGTCATCTGCAACAAGAGTGATTGCTAGAAGTTGGAGATATTACAGATTTTGAGAAAGCCATCACTCCAGCTGTGAGAGAAGAGCATCCAGAAGCAGCAGGACATAGCAGAGGTGACACCAGCTGGCTCACTGCCCAGCTGCAGCTTTTAAAAAAGCAGGAGTTGTCCGCTGAGCCTTTAACAGACTTCCCAAACCATCAGGAAATGACTAGATTTTCAAATAAGAGTTGAAATGTTGGTAGCTGCACTTAGCCTGGATATAATCTTTAGCAGCACAATGTGTAATATTCTACTAAGAAAGCTGCCTGTGGCAGCTGTGATGTAATGTGAGTTAGAAGTACAAGAGTTAGATCATCTTCATAGGACTTATTATGCTAGCCAGACTTTAAACAGTCTGTCAAACATCAGTTATTACTCCAAAACACCTCAAGCTTCTCTGCATTCAACATGGAGGTAGTTGCCACATTTTTTCAAGAAAATGGACAGGTGCCCTTGTGGCATGTACCAGGTTCTGCCAGATGACAAGAAGCGATGTTCACATTTGTAAGAGGCCCCTACAGCCCATCACAGGGATGAAAAAGGGCTCTTGCAGTTTTCCAAGCAAGACTTGAAACTACTGCTCAGCTGAACTTTTGATGGATCCAAATAAACTCATACTCCAGCTATGAAAGTAAAGCCAATTTACAAATTCTCAAGTCCACAAACTCGACAAACTAAAAGAACTAAAACTACTATCACAAGTAAGTTGATGAAAATACTTTAAGATTCTCAATCTTGCCAGCTTGTTGAATTCCACCTCCTTTCCTATTCCACCTATTGTAAAGCTATCTAGAAATAAATACTTTTGCATTGAAATTTCAGAACTGAACAGAAGTACAAAACAGAGGTCAACACTTAGGCAAATACCGTTAGGTGTTAATGTGTTCCAATACATCAATATTCCTGTGAGATTTGACTATATTGATTAGTCTCTTAGGAGCTGTCAGTCACGATACAGCAATTCAGATGCTTACCCCTCGTCATGTTCTCTGTGCCTGAGATATTTTTAACACCAAAGGCCAAGACGAAAGAGCTTGCTGTTCATCTGTGGATATATCATGAACCTGAGCAAAACTGACCTTGAAAAAAACCACATTTCTGAAGTCTTCAGGCTGTTCTTTTTAATGGTATTCAAGATGTTGCCTCGAAGGCTGAAATACGTTTTTCATCAGTAACAGAACAGTAGTAGCATGTCTTATATTTTATGCACTTCATACACAACCCAAAGTCAAAAAGACAAGTAAAAATAGAAAAGTAAATGTTGTGAATCCTCGCAACATGTGACTCCTTTTGTTATCTTATCACAGGTCTCATTATATCAACTGAAATCAATGACAAACCATCAGTACCAACGCATCATTGAAACAATTCCGCCTCATCTCCTTCTGTTTGCAAAGCATTTGAGATACATGTGATGACACTCCTTTGGTCTTTCACATACTTGCAGAGAAACTCATCAAGCCCACTGGCAAGTAAAAACTGGTTGTAGATAATCACTACTGGATGTAGACCAATGCTAAGCATAATACTCCTGTAGTCCTTCCTTAGAAAACATATGCTTATGTTTCTCCTATTACTAGCTGTAGAAAAAAAGTTCACAAAAATCTTAGCCAAGGCTGTAACTCTAAAAATAAATTTATTTTCAAGCTGTAAAATCTAATTTTTACAGCAGAGCAGAGGCTTAGTAATTGCACATACAGGCCATGTACTGCAAGGGTACCAAGACATAAGCTTCTGCTTTGTAGAATCAGTAAAGAGTGAGAATGTTACTAAAGAATGGTTTTTCTCAGCTTTGCAAATTGTATCTTATCACATATCTGGCTTAATGATAATAGAATAAATTCAAGTATTGGAGCATCCAAAGCACTGCAACAGTGAGAAACAGTTACCTCTGAGCAAGTATGGGTGTTTTGGTCATCACTGCAATGTCTTTCCTGATGGCTCCATCAACAGTGGGAAACAGTGACAATGCTAAACACCAGTTTCAACACAGGCTGAAAACTTTGTACGCGAATTAACTTATCAAATCCAGCTTTAATTAAATAAGGATTGAAATCAAAGCAATTAGTTCTCTTTGATAACCATAAACCTAATATTTACCTACCAGCAACAGACGCTTGTATGTTTTTAATTATTCCATAGCCATCTGTTGATATCCTTGCAATACAGAAGCAGGAACTGTATTTAGGAAGCACACAGCATCTCTGAAACTTTTAGCAGAATGTATCTCTTCTGCTTTCCTGTGAAGGTATCACCCATTTTCGCCTGCCAACTATAGTCCAGGATGTAATGGAGATGTTTAGCAAAAATATCTTCTACTGCCATGATGTCCTTCTAAGCAGACATGTTATTTTTCAATTCTGCTATGTTTACTTCCACAAGATCAAATGAGAGCTAAAATGCTACTAATGCACTTAGCAATAAATTCAGTCAAATATAGCAAGATGGAATGACTGAGTCTAGGATAAATGTCCAGTGAGACCTGAGACAGGCCATTCTGAACAGCTGCTGGCACGAAATCCAGCATTTGCAACACGTCATGACCCTTCACATTTTGGTAGTAAAGCAGTACAAGGACTGGAAGACTCATCACTAATCAGTACAACAAAAAATCTTCCTACCATTTCCGCCCTTTGATTCATGTGTCTCCCTAGGGCTCACAAGGGATTATGTCTACTAAAACCTGAGCTTGGCTGTGGCAATATATACTTTCGTCCTAGAATGTGCACAAACTAAATGGCAGCTTGGCATGTGCCCTTGTCACATTTTCCACCCATCTGGTGGTTGTATGTTCCTGTTTTATGCAGTGCTGTAATTAAAACCACTGAAAGTTAGCTACAACAGCTATTAAAAGTTTTACCTCCTAAATATGTAGAAGGCTCAGACACTACAGTGAATCCTTTCCTGTTCCTATTGTGTTAACATGGAATTTAAAAGTGACACATGCACAAGAAATCTCTTGATCCTGTTTTCCATCAGGCCCATCTCATCCCTCAAAACAATGCTACCTCATACGTTCAAATAATAATAATAAAAATCAACTGATCTCTACACATTAGTATTTCTGTTGATGGTGGTCTCACTATCTCATCCTCTATTTCAGAGGTTGGCTTCAGCAACGGCAAGATTTTCATGTTTCTTTAGGCCTGATCTAAATATCTTGCCTATTAAAAACATTCTGTATGGAAAACAGTAAATGAAATAAGTATGATAAAGCTGATTCTGCCAAAGGGCAGTTTCCATGCTTCAAATGTGGGGAGAAAAGACTTATAGAAGACACTGAGAAAATGTAAAAGTTAATGTTCAGGAGAAATTGCTGTGAGAAGTGAGAATATGTGAAAGAAACAGCCCTGCACACACAAAAGTCAATGAAGGAGGGGCAGGAGGTGCTCCCGACACTGGAGCAGAGATTCCCCTGCAGCCCGCGCTGCAAACCATGGGGAGGCAGCTGTGCCCCTGCAGCCCATGGAGCTCCAAGGGGAGCAGAAATCCACCTGCAGTCTGTGAAGACCCCACACTGGAGCAGGTGGGTGCCTGGAGGGAGATGTCACCTTATGGGAAACCCATACTGGAACAGGCTCCTGGAAGGACCTATGGACACATAGAGAGAGGAGCCCATGCTGGAGCAGGGGAAGAGTATGAGGAGTCCTCCCTCTGAGGAAGAAGGAGCAGCTGAGACATGTGATGAACTGGCCTGCAATTCCATTTCTCCCTGAATACACTACTGCAGATAGAAGCCCTTGGAGAGGACTGCCATAACATTTAGGGTAAAGGATGCTCCCAGTGGTCCTTCCTAATTGAATGAGAAGTGATTTGCATTCATGTGTGGACGTAGCATAAGTTCAGAAAGCCACAGACAGACAGCAGTGTATTCTGACAGACAGAAAAATGATTTTTTGAGGAGGCTACAAAAAATGACCCAACAAAATACAGAAAACATTTTGGAAAAGGAAAATAATAGAATTCCAAAGGAAAATCATATTTTGGGAGTTCAGCAGCTGCAGTAGGAAGTTGCCTGAGATGGCCAAGCACCCACCAGAAGGGTTTACCCTTCTCTATTACAGCCCAGTTGTGTGTATGATTACATAAGATTTTCAGGGATAAAAAACTGAGCTCCTTCAGTCTGCATAGATTACAGGCATTATCCACCATGACTCTCTTTGTATTTAGGTTACCATATCCATACCCATTCATGCTCAAGCTAAAAAAAGCAGTCACAGCTTGATATTGATGGGTGATGTCAATGAGTTTATGCCTGTTTGTACTAGTTATTCTTGAAGAACCCTGCGTAAGGCCAGAGCATTATGTTAACAATTTTTTTTCTTGCAAATGGAGACCTCAGAGCATAATAAAAGATTTTCACAGTGTCAGCTACAAGACCTGTTTTGGGGGGCAATTTACTGTCATCTAACAGTAACACAACTTGCCCTCCTACAGATCTGGTTATTGTCACGCTGCAATGTGTCACAACATCACAAAGGGGGTCAGCTGCTGTCTGCCAAGGTCCAACCTGCTAACCAGAGTGTTGTCTCATGATTTTGACCCAAAGAACCCACAGTAACCACAACACATACTGCAAAAAGTAAGAAAACTGAGTGGCTTTCACATTGTCACTGAGTGATTTATCAGTGGTGAAAAGAGAACAGGCTGTGTGGCTGCTATTGTCATTGAAGGGCTGGGAGCTACCAGCCATACAATGCCATTCCCATCCTCTTCATCAAGAAGCTGGAAATTCAGTCATTTAGTCAGTGCAAATTCCACAGAATTTTCTCCATTAAAAGTAATTCAAAACATCTCCAAGGCTTGTATTGTTGACAGCCAGAGCACTAGTGAACACAGTTGTCAGCTGAGTTGAGATGCTGAAAGGCAGAGAAGTACAAATATCCCTTTGTTTCATTAAGGGTTATTCCCAGCAGCATCCAGACCATTCTTTTCACAGTACAATGCCAGAAAGTAAAGGGGATAAAACAGTTTCTTACAAAATATACCAAAATCTGTGCAGAAATATCACCCTTCATATCCAGTAGTCCAAAATATTATAATGTGATTGAACTGTATCTGAACCAAAAGGGAATTCCCATTTTGCTCTGTGATTGTCTACTGGAAGCTGACCTATAGTTAATACTGCCTTGGGCAGAAGAACTCACCACACTTCAAGTAGTAAAACCACAGAATTTTAATATCATGGAATGGTTTTGGTTGGAAGGGACCTTAAAAATCACTCAGTTCCAATCCCCTGCCATGAGCAGGTATGTCTTCTATATTGCTCAAAACTCTACACAACCTGGCCTTGAACAGTGATTTCTTACAGAGTGGAACTGAGTAAAAGACATAAAACCAGAGAATTTTCAGTGTAGAATTATAAACATGAAAGAAAACAATCACGATTTTTCATACCTACATGTTAACTGAACCTATTCCAATTGTGCAGAAGTGGGAGCTCTACTTACTTTCACAGAGACGTCTTCTCAGCTTCCCCCGAATTTTATCAATGGCGTTGTAATCAGAGACATGAAATACGTGAGCAGACTTGGGCTCTGAAGCAATCTCATCAAGTTCTTCTTTTAAGGCTTCTCCAACACCCACAGCAAAGATCCTAATCCCAGCCTGATGGGCTGCAGTCGCTGGATCCAAGACAAAATCCTGGCTCCTTCCATCAGTCAAAAGGATGGCCACTTTCTTCACAGTTCGATCACTAAGTCTCCCACCAGCTTCTCTGGAAAAACTGTAGGTGTTGATGTACCTGAGAGCATCTCCAGTGTTTGTGTTACCCCCATAATACTGAATTTTTCGTGCAGCCTCTTTGATTTCTTCACGGGTTTTGTACTTTCCCAGGTCAAACTCTGTGGTTGGATGGTCACTGTATCGCACCACACCTACACGAGTTTTGTCTGGACCAATCTCAAAAGTTTCCACTAAATTAGACACCCACTGACGAACTTTCTCAAAATCTTCTTTTCCAACACTGGAGGAGGCATCCAAGAGGAAGACAAGGTCATAGTGAACATTCTTGCAACCTGCAAGAGCAACAAAAATATTGTTAAGGGAAGATGAAAGCAGAGTACCAGACATATCAAATATTCCCTAAGCATGGCTCCCTAGTGAGCAATTTGGAAAAGGTAGCAAACCTCTCTCCATCCCGCAAAGAAAGTGCAGATTCTCATCCTTTTCCCCTTGTGATTCACCTACAGATCAGCACACACTTCACTTTTAAATGCTCTTCCCGTACTGCTAAATGCCTCTGCTCAATCCTTCACCTCCTCCATCTGCATGCATATGAAGCTATTTTTCTCTGACTTCATTGTAGTGCCTTTGCTCCGGCAATGTTTTGAAATGACCTTGGCAGATCAAGACACCTGCCCTGACATTGCCTATGCCAATCCTGATTGTGAGTAGCAAAGCTTTCATGTTCCCTGTTGCATTAACATTATGATTTATTTATGCTTAGCTAGAAACAGGTTTTTTTGCTCAGCATGATGTGTTGGTGAAGCAAGTCTATAACAAGAGTATTGCAAATTTGAGGTTCTTTGCCACTGACTATTGACTAAAGGATTACTCATCAAATTTTGGGATGCCTTCCTTGACAGTGAAGGGCAGCTGCCTTGCAAAGGAAAATGTCACTTATCCCCACAACCACACTTTTGCCTCTAATCATATTTATAATGTGAGGCCTGTGGAATCCAAAGCACGAATGTATTTAATTGCAGCTTGCTTGTTTCAAGCCACACTGGTCATATATTTCAGACACTTGATAAAAACATCTCTTAGGAGATGTTTTTTAGCTTTTTCTGAATATATACAATTCAGGAGGCAGTACATCCATAAACAGATGCCCAAGATTTATCAACATTTTGCCCCAACTGGAAAAAATACAGATATATATATATATAGATATATAGATATATATACACACACACGTGTTTATTTAATTCAGTATTATAGGGCATAATCTCTAAAAAATTATAAGTTTTAAGACTGAAAGCTGCTCTACAAAGTCAATTTGGTCACAACCAACAATTATTTCTCCGGTAGTTCCTGTCTCCAGTTGTCTCACAAAGTACAACTGCTTGTTTGAACCAATGGTAAAACACCATATTTCCTTACTTAATTCCAGTATTTGAACCTACAGGAAGGTCACACAAAATTTGAGATAAATTAGCTCTGGTGCTTTTTCACACACTGGGGCTGTGACTCTGTCCTGAATGGAAAAATGCCTTAACAGCCCACTGCACTGGAAAGGGAACAGTGGGAAGCCCATCCACACAAAGAGCATTTGCCTTCCAAGAAGAGTAAATAGGCAGGTGTATAAAATAGTAGGTCAGTGGCATTGCATGATAGGCATGACAGTGATTGAAGATAAACCTGGAGTGTGGCAGGAGGCATTGAAAAATGAGCATCATCTGCTGCTGTGTTGGCTTCTGTAGCAGAGTACACCCCAGGTGCTGCAGTGTCTGTAGGAACAACCCATGCACATGGGATCGGGTCCACATCGTGACGAACCCATCCACATGGGATTTCTTTGGAATCAACTCATAGTTGTGGTTCAATTCCAGCTGGAAACGAAGTACCACAGATCTGCTCACTTACTCTCCCCCAGCAGGATTGTAAGGAAGAGAATTGGAAGGGTAAAAGTGGGAAAACTCCTGGGTTGAGATAACAAAGTTTAATAATTAAAACATAAAAAATAAAATAAAATATAAAAGAAATAAAATAATAAAATAAATAAATTAAATAAAATAATAAAATGTTGTATTGAAGAGGAAAACAGCAAAAAGAAAGAAGTAAAACTCAAGAAAAACAAGTGGTGCAAATGGAATTATTGCTCACCACTGACCAACTGATGCCCAGACAGTCTCTAAGCAGTGGCTTCCAGCTAAATATCCTCTTTTTTTTTTTTTTTTTCTGAGCATGACACCATGTGGTCTGGAATATCCCTTTGGTCTGCTGGGAGCAGCTGTCCTGACTCTGTGCTCTCCCAACTTCTTGCACACCCCAGCCTCCTCACTAGTGCAGTAAGGAGTCGAAATGGCCTTGGCTCTGCATAAGCTCTACTCAGTAGTAATGCAAAACATCCCTATGTTACCAACACTGTTTCCAGCACAAATCCAAAGTATAGCCCCATACCAGCTACTATAAGGAAAATTAACTCTATCCCAGCCAAAACCAGCATGTGGGATTGTGTTCTGTGATGACATTCTGGGAGTAACTGAATGCTTGTCTTTAAACTCAGAGCAAGAAAAGTTTGTTGAAAAATTCTCAAAGGTAATCTGAGAGTGGAGATGATAAATCATTTTATTGTATGGGATGTAAGTTACATTACATCTGTAATCAGTTAGACTGTCAAGTGTGCTTGATTTTTTGAGCATATGAAAGATTAACAGTAAAAGGTAAGAAATATTATACCCTTCCCCACCTTCCCTCCCTAAATTCATTATTTCATTAATCTATTCTGTCTGAAAGAATGTTAATTAGGTGAGATTAATTAGAGAACAAAACCCACATGGTACAGACTTTCCCTGTTGCTTATTTTAACAACTCTCAGCAGGTGAGATGACTGCAATTTAAAAACAAATAGAACAGATAGAATGAATTCTGTCTGTGTTCAAGGGCAACAAGCCTTAAAACAAGGCAGACTTAAGATTTAAGAAGTGATGCCTATTCAAAGCAGTATTGCAGGGAAGAAAAACATAGTCATTCAGGATCATTTTCTTGGAGTTAGTAATTCTTTGCTTACAGACCTGATGGCAGTGACATGAAATGCTGGAGATAAGCTTTTAGTAAATATTTATCTGCACTTCTAGAACCATGATGGCCACTGCTGGACAAAATTAATTATTTTCCAGAAATGCTGTCACAGGATTTTTTGCCAGCAGAAACAATTCACTCATGTTAAAGGAATATAAGACATAATTCATAGAAAGCAAAATTTCAATTTTGCAATTGCAGAAATACTTTCTGGAAGCATAATTCAAGGAGTTGTGTTCATCCATTCAGACACTGAGCCAACTGTTTTGCAATGTTCCCATTAAAAATAGTTCACAAACAAGCCATAAGCCTAAAATTATTTAAAGTAAGCAAAGAAAGAACATATAAATGGCACCACTATATTCGTCTTGTGATTGATCCAGAAGAAGAAAAAGGTAAGCTTTCACTTTGTTTGGTTTCTAAGTTTTTATTTTTTTTAAACTTCATCCAAAAAGATCACATAAGAAAACTGCAAAACAGCTATTCCTTGAACTGTTTCTTTCTTATAAATTGCCCAAAACCACAGAATAGCAGATTTCCTAGAAAAAGAGACAGAAAATCTCCATCTCAAAATGCCCTTGGGTTTTATACCAAAAAACTCTGGGTCTGCAGTGTTTTTTCATTTGGGGTGTGGCACCATTGATGCTGGATAACCCATCTCACTACTGCACAAAAAACAATGTGTTCTTTTCAAGAGTGCCTATAGGAGCAGTCCTTCAGCTGCGCCATCCTCTAGTGCATTCACCAGCCCAGACCAAAAGCTATGCCAGAATCCATGGTAGCAACTAGACAGCAGAGAAACATAGACTTATAGAATTGTTTAGGTTGGAAAAGACCTTTAAAATCATTGAATTCAACCATTAACCCAGCACTGCTAAGTCCACCACTAAGCACTGTCCCTACACGCTGCATCAGCATGACTTTTAAATATCTTGAACTAAGAGAGGGCATGAACAGTGCCATGGGCCTGTTTAGCTCACTGGGAAAATCACAGAGGAACAGAAGATTTATCATCTGATACCCACAGAAAGTGACAAAAGAAGGTCCTGGATCTCATGAAAGTGAAGGCTAGATGGAGCATATCCAGAGTAAACTGTGCTGACCTGCTCCTCTTGCTGTGAGTAGCTGAACTAAACTTTCTAAGCCTCCAACAAAAGAAGAGAATCCAGGTAAATCATAACATTGATCCCTGAGCTATCTCCAGCCCTGAGGTCTATTTTATGTACTTTCAGTAGTAAATGTGGTGGGGTTTTTATAGTTTTCCTCCCATAATTATAGCTCCTCAGCGACAAGAAAACCCCAGCATCTCCTGAGCACAAGGCAGTATCCTGAACAGTGCATACCTGCTCTTTGTGCCTTGATTCTCTCTCCATGGAACATTAATGTGAGAAGAACCAATAGGTGGGGCACACGGCATCTCCCCATCATGGACATATCCGTATCTCCTTTCTCACATCAGCCTGTCTTTTCTCTCTGGTGGGAAGCTTCCTAGAAATCAAATCCGTAGCCTAGAAAGAAAAATAAAGAGCAAGTGTTATCTCACCGAAATACAAACAGCAATAATGATGCAAGCCATGGGAGCAACGTTTTGGAGAGTCGTCTCTTCTGCCTGTCACTTTACTTGACTAGACACAAACTGCCCAGACAAAGAGGCAGGAGTTCACCTACTTTTCAAAAGCTATACTCGTTCACTGGGTCTATTCACTGTGAAGCAGCTGAATGGAAACAGGAGAGAGATTACCAGATTATTATACTTTAATTGAGCCCACTGCCAACTACACAATCAGCGCACTGGAGTGGAAACCATTCCTGACCTGGCCCTCCCACGCATTCATCATTAGGAGATACACAACGCAGAGCCCAACTACAAACCACTACAAATCACACATACAACCCATCGACACTTCAGCCATAGCTTCTCTTAGTTCTGGAGCCTCAGAAATTACAAAGGTTTAAAATGCAACACTGTTTCCATATATGCATTTGTTGCCATCAGTCCTTCTCTGTAGGAGTAAACTCAGCAGGTTTAAAACATGTCTTTCAACTGTTTAGCTTAAAGAAGTGCAGAAGCTCAGGTGGGGGCTCTTCAGTATAAGGTCATTGGTTTGAGTTGACTGTGGCTGAAATCACTGCAGTCAAGAAGGTATTGTAACAAGTCAGGCAAAGTGCCTGGGCTTTTAAAAGTTTATGTCTGTTTTCTAACACTTTTTTTAACTCTTTTTTTTTTTTAATCTATTATTTAGCTCTCGAAGGACACTATGCAATGTAGATCATTGCTGCAAGGTCAATTGTGCATTGTAAGATATTTCTTTACACAGCAATATGGTTCTCTGGGAATTACAGACAAAAACAATGGTCGTTTTAGCATTTGTTCAAAACCAGTCTTGATCAGTCAGATGTTGGGCCTATCTCTACCACATATCTCAGGAATAAAGTGCATGTTTAGAAAATTAGGAAGTGGAAAATCTTATGAAGGTATTGAGATGTAGCTATAAAATCTTTTTCCTACCAAAAAAAAATGCAGGTTCTTTTATTTTCAAAAGTTGATATCGTAGGCAGATAAGGAGAGAAGCAATACATATAATAAATGCTTCGGTCTGCAAATAAAACTTGGAAGTATCTCCCAGCAGTGGAACATAAATGCAAGAAAGAAGTAAAAGCCTATTATTTATTCAGGTACCAACGCTAAACCCAAAGGACACAAACAGGTGCTGTAGTTTACACCTTAGCCAGACGATGTCCCTACCAGTGAGGTGCTCATGTTTGAGCCATCTGAAAAATGCTGTAGGGTAAAAAAGGCATGAAAATACCACTGTGCCCTACAGTAGTTAGATTTTCCTTCTAAATAAGTACATTATTGAAATACCTATCAGACAGCTGCCTGCAGAGGGATCAGAACAGGCTTATTTTACTTAAAATATCTATGGAAACCTTTAGCCCAAAGATTTTCCTCCCCTGGATTTTTTAGGAAACATTGTTTTCAGGCACTACTGATGGGACAGCAAAAGAGCTGGGAAACCAGATCTGCCTTAAGACATTAAGACATTTCCAGTGCTGAGAGCTCAGAACGTCCTTTCTCTGTGTCTGGGCTTGTATGGCTGTGAAGATTTATAAATATATTCTTAAAAACAGTCTTGGCCAGCTGCTAACCCACATGAGGCCAGGATAAAAGAAGCAGAGCACCAGCTGGTGTCAGTCAGCAGAACGGTGGCGGCAAAGACTGACATTGGTTCTGCCAGCAGCAGATGCAGCTTGGTGGATGTGGCTCAGTGGAACATGTGTGGCTTCTACCCCAGCAGGACTGCCCACATGACCAGGTCTGAGAGCTGTGTCTTTAAGGTGTCATTCCTTCCCACTCCTTGCCAAAACACTTTGAAAACTCACTGCTGTGTTATGAATGCTGAAAGGTGTCTAAGTACAGTCGTTTAGGCTAAAAGTAGTAGCAAAAAAAAAGAAGCCACAAATCAAATCAGAACCTCTGCTTAAAACCTATAATCATAACCTGTGATGGCTTTAAGACATATTTATTATTCAATATTGGTTTTGTATTGAGGCCAAAATACATCATTTTATGCAATATTGTAGCATGCACCAAATCAAACCAAATCTCTTAACTTGCAACAACTTTATGTACAGATATACCAGTGAAGGAAAATTTGGCAAGGAAGTCTTCAGAGGTATTAGAAAAAAGGTTGGAAATAAAATATTTTTGGTGATGGATTTTCCACACTAGTTTCATTCCCACTTCAATCTGTCACTGCGAGACTGAGCCCAGTTTGAGATTACAGCAACTGATCCCAATTTATTTCCCTTTCTAGGAGAAATGGTCAAAAAGGAGCCACAAGTGGGACAGTTTAGGCTTCAAAGTGATCCAAGAACAAGAAATTTTATTTAGGTGACCCTATTTCCAAATGGCCAACATGGATTTTTTTTTATTACTATTATTTTTAGTTCAGCCTGTCACATGGGAACAATTTTCTTCAAAGGAACGTAAGTCAACATTCATCATTTAAAAATATCTCCCATTTTATCTCACAAACGTCCCTTTGGGATTCCCTTGTGACACATTAGGATGTATTAAGTGATATTGCAAAAAGAACTGACAAATCCTATCACGTCCAAGTTTATTACCAGACTGCGGACTCTGTGTCTGAGACTCCATTTTTAATAGTTTAATGGGAAAAAAAGATGTGAACAATTCTGGCTACATGCAAACATGATGTGGGAATGGCATCCAGGCTGAGAAGCGTGATGGTAAATGTTAAAGGGAACTCTCTACCTTAAAATACAAGTGCAGCACTAAGCTATTCATACTCTCTCACAGCTGAGCAAACAATATGCAGAAGATAGACACAAGCTCTATATAACTTCCAGCTTTAGTATGGGGGATTTTTTTGAGCATTAGTATAGAGTTTTAGGTCAGTTAGAATCCACAGTAAGGTCTCTCTAATTTTGAACAGTAAGTAAACACTCTTTAGGGAATGTAGAGAAAAAAACAACACTAAAAAAAAAAAAAAAAATCCAAAGGAGACCTGGGTCTTCTTGTCTCATCATTGCAAATCAGAGAACAAGGAGGAAAAACTTGCGTAGAAAGGGAAAAGCAAAACTGTTTGCTTAGAAGTGTCACCTTGAAAAAAATAAAAGAAGGGAAAACACAAAGAATGTGACAGAGAAGGAAATATCACAACACTTCTAGGGGACGCAATTTAAGCACAAACACTAGATGTA
The DNA here is from genome assembly GCA_013399895.1 of Serilophus lunatus. Classification (NCBI taxonomy): domain Eukaryota; kingdom Metazoa; phylum Chordata; class Aves; order Passeriformes; family Eurylaimidae; genus Serilophus; species Serilophus lunatus. Next base: position 236,113 of record VXBA01002782.1, read on the forward strand.
CCCCATCTCAGACCCTCCAGTGTCTTCTGTCTTCATTTGAGTGATGCCATCAACAGCAAAACCCACATGAGCCAGAGACAAAAAAAACCAGTACACTTTGTGTGATCTCTCTCATCCTTCACAGGAATGATTCAGTCACAAATAATAATAAAACAAAATAAAACTGGAGACATAGTAAGATAAGCATTTCAAGAGTGTGATTTAATAAAACTGTTTCTAACTCATGCAAGCAAAAGTTCAAAGACCCTACAGTGGCAGTACGAAGACCAGTGAATCAAAGTTGAATGTTAAAAGCATGCCCAGTTATGGACTTTAGTCCCCTCATTAAAATATCTGAGCTCTTACTTGCATTTTACTACACTGAACTGTTCGTCTTACTGTTAAATTCAAGGGGGGCTGATTCTATTATTGTGCTTGATTTCATCCATTCGTCTGCTGCCACTGAACATCACCATATGCGATATAAATGTTGTAACTATGCTGGCATTTATAATGTGATTTTAAATGTCTTTGGTATGCTCCTCTGAAGAAGAGGTTAGCCGAGGGTGAAAAAGACAGTGTCCAATTATACAGCTTTTCACACACACACAAAAAAGAAAAACAAATATAAAACCCAGCACATTAATACATCTGACATCTTAGTAGAGTCAGCTTGTTGATTGTGTCTCTTCCAACTACTGAACGAAGCAATTTAATTATCTAAATTATTGCTGATATGAGCAGGAAGCCAACCGTATAAAATAGAGATGGGACTTTCTTCCCTGCTGATCATCCCATGCGGTCGTATATCTTTGTTCAATGATTTTTAAAGAAATCATCCAATGGCATTTCTGGAAGATGTGCATCTTCCCAGGCCTGATCCAAAGCCAACTGTAGCTAATGAAAGGGGGGACATTGATTTCAGTGGACATTGTTTAAAAACCCATGTGCATACTAGAGCAGAAAATTCTCTGCTAACACCAGAGTTATTCCTGAGGTACTTTTTTCAGCCAAAACTAATCCAAAGTCTGCTGAAATCAAGGAGTAGACTGTCAGCAGCTCCATAGTGTGTTGGATAAAGACATTCCTACACATTTCTAGTAAAAAACCCCTCCAAAGCCTCCTCTAAGTGCTAGTGAGTCTGCAGGGGTTAGGGTGTTTCTTCTCTTCTCTTGCAAAAGTAGAATTATAGAACTGTTTGGGTTGGAAAGGACCTTAAATATCATCTCATTCCAAACCCCCTGTCATGGGCAGGGACACCACTAGACAAGGTTGCTCAGAACTCCATCCAACATAGCCTTGAACATTTCCAGGATTGAGGTGTCTGCAGTTTGTCTGGGCTATGTCACAATTCAAGAGCAACTTCTATCTCAGTCCCGAAGAAATTGATGAGATGAAGAGAGATGGTTGGCATGAATGAGAGCCAAAGCAATCTGTCAGCTTTATGGGAGATGAAATAGGGTGGTGGGAGAGATCAGCAGACCAAATCCATTGATTTGTTTCCCTTAGCTGAACTCTATTACTGCCCTGAAGTGCTGGAACTACCCAGGCCCATGAATGATTAATATTGCTGCAATTGGAAATAAGTTTGATTGTGCAGGAAATAAAGCCCTTACTGATGAATTAGGAGGGGAAAAATAATACATAGCTGCTCCTCAAGTGACAAGTACCTCTTCAGGATTCAGAACAAAATAGGAGTTAAAAGGGGAAAAATATCATGAAGAGGAGAATGACCAAGAGTCCTAGTGAACTATAAAGCAGACTCCAAGGATTAATTCAACATTGGCGTTTCCTATTTTGTGTGTGCTCCACTTTGCAGCCTTAGAAATGTTCTTTTAACCTCTGTGGTGCTGCACATACACACACAAGGAATCCTGAGAGAAGGTCAGAATTAGAATTCAGCCACTCTTGACTCCTTAACCTATGCATGGATCATGCATTGCACAGATTGACCCCTCATAAATGCATTTACCACAGACGCTTTAAAACAAGCTCTTGCTGGTAGCCTGCCAAATGGCTGCAACTCCATAATACCCTCAGTGCCAGAAGAGGACTTCACAATGTATTTTTGCCTCCTGAAGCCACACAGTGTCTGCAGGCTAAAACCTTGATGCAATATCCCCAAGTATAACTTTTCAGTGTTTTGTCCAGAGGAAGTAACTCCAGATTTAAATTGTACTCTTGCATGTCAAATTTACAAATGCTTCTATTGATTGGCTAAGAAAACCCAAAAGTAACTGCAATGAAAATCTCTATGATCTGTATGACAGAACCTCTCTTTGGCTTTGGCATAACTGACCAGTCTGTAAGGAAAATCTCCACTGCAACATATGAAGACACGTGTTTATGGACCGGCCAAGTGGTAATCCCTTCCCACATCAGCTAATAAGGAGTTTGAATTTCAACAGAAGTTCTACATCTCAAACACTGGTTCTGTATAAAACACCATTCCTCAAGCAACTTGGTTAACCTGACTGAAATAGTTATCAAAGACATGACTCATGGGAAGTGTATCTGTGAGGTCAAAGTGATTAGGAGAGCTGGTAAGAGGAAGCTTTGCATATCTGATTTGGGTAAACAATGCCTGAAAACAGGGTTTGGCTGAGAATTGGGCACCAGCACCTGTAGTGCTTGTACTGACAGCTTCTCTCCCCATGTTTATTTGCTCACTGGTAAAGGTAAGATAAATATCTTGAACCTGAAACTGAAGAATTAGTTTAATACTTTGAGTTCAGGTTTGTGTTTTTTTGTTTGTTTGGGTTTTTTTTTTTATAGCAAAGTAGCCTTCCATGTTTTTTTCTCTTAATTTTTACTTACTTTCCTTTCAAAGCACTAGCCTGAACCTACTTAGCATAGACCAGGGAATTAGAAGCAGAACAGGATACTCAGAGATCAGTTAACTTCTCATAATCTTATTTGGACTATCCTCTTCTACCCCCAAAAGATTCTTAAGTATATAATCTAAGCCTCATAGATTGCAAGTCAATTGCAAAACATGTTAGTACATATGCTTCTGCTGTGCTTATCCTTTGAGGTGCAAGTGTATCTGAATCTTGTAGATATTAATACAAAAATTTTATTAGATACATAATTTATGAATGCAGTCAGATTTACTAAGGGAGAACGCACTTCAAACTATATAAACCAATAGCAGGTGCACAGCTCAACCATCCCAATAACTATTGTACTGCACTCAGGTTAAGTTAAACAACTTTGTGATTCCTTTTTGTTTACTTCTTTTGAACTTAACACAATGCTGAAATGTGTCTCATGTTGTCACTGAAGCAGGCTCTGTAGCACACACATTTCCTAGAAATAGAAAATCCATCACCTGCAGGTAATACAAGGCACACTGGCTATTTGGGATAATAAATAACGTTATTTAAGACCTTCATAGGAAGAGGAATTCATACATTTAAATTCTTGCCATTTCTGGCTGCAGGATTTTGAGATTAATGAGAAATGATGTAGGCAAGAAAAAGACCAAAAGGATGTCCACAGAGGAAGCGAATAGTTCAAATTCTAGAAACAGTTTGCTGTGGAGTGGAAAATACTGGAATTTTTCCTCAGTACTACATGTTTAGACTGTCCTTAGTGCAGTATGTGTGGAGCATGTTGATTACAGGGTCATAGAACAGCAGTCCTTTGGCCTAAGCCCTATAACCTGTAAGGACAAAGTCCTACAAATCCCATTTCCTCTCAAGCAGAGGCAGAGTTGTTCCAACCTACATTAGCTATTAGGAAGAAGCTTTTAACATTAAGCCCCTGGAGGTTATTCAATATGAGAGTGCTCTACTCTTACAGGGCCAATTTCCTGCTTTTTATATCCTCATGGAAGTTCTTCCAGCTCTTGGAATGAAATATAATATTTTCTTTTTCAGTACAGTAGAGGATTATGTCAGTAAAAAGACCTATATGTCATGGCTTTATATAGTTAGCTAGCAGAGATGGAGTGAGGAGTTGGGATGGGGTAATAGCCTTAATTTGTTTGGAAAATAAGCAACATACTTTTGAACAAAGAGAAGCCTGGTGAACACATTTCCAGAAATCTTACTGGGACAGGAAAGAATTGCTTTGGATTGCTTGCTCAGAAATGAGCTTATATCAATGGTCTGTCATTCTTGGGCTAATTGACAGGGCCATACTTACTGAAAATGTACCACACACTCACCTATCACTTGCCAACACTTCGGTTGAACTACACAAATGAAAGAAAATTTCCCAAATACAGGAACATCAATACCTCCTACTTGCATCATGTGGGTGAATCTCTACTCCATGTGTTCCAAAAAGTTGATGGACATCTGACGTCATGAAAGTTTATTGAGAAGCAGCAAGTGCATTTGATTAAGAGATTTAGTATTGCAAACCCTTTTCATGGTCTAATTTCAACAGTCTTGGCCTGTGTAAGGAAACCCAGACCTCTATCGTAAACAACAACACACCAGCAAAAGTGAAGGATCTGTGAATAAAGACTATAAAATCAAGGAGTATTTGTTGATACTTGTGGACGTCCAGATAGCAGGGTTACACCTTCAGCCTTGCCCTTTTCTGAAGCTTTCCCTCTTTACCCAGCTCTCCAGTATCCACTGCCTGAAATCCACACAACCTGAGTATCTCCATGCTCTTGTCCACTGAGAACAAGTATGGCCATTTCTCCTTTAAAATAAAAGAAAGGAAAACGACATCTTGAACAAATACAGGGAGCTTGTCACCATGTATTCTAGAAACAGGTGATTCTTTGCCTCCTTGATGCAGCAGGGCCCCAGGGTAGAAAGCAATCCATGGTTAGTTGATATTGCGACACAGCATTTTGGAACTGACCTGAAACACAAAGTGGTACTGGAAATAATGTAGGATTACCACTTTAATTTCTCATAATTGTATAACTCAAACCATTTAAGTCAGAAGCAATTCTAGGAAGCCCGAACAACAGAACTCTAAGGTTAGACACCTTAACCAGTTTAGGTGTCTACAGAGGGAGAGGGTTGTATGGAGGATTTGAGACTGATAATTTTGGAAGTGACTGCCTCCAGTCTCTTTCTGCCTCCGACCTCAAAGGTTCCTCTCTCTCATGGAATGAGGCTAACAGGAGAGAGGAGGATTCATCTTTCCTGACCAGAGAAGTTTTCATTGTGGATATCTTCACCATTAACCCAGAATCCTATAAAATGAGAGAAATAAGAAGTATGGCTCAAGTGCAGCACCGGTTTTGAGTGAAGACAAGTTGGATAACATGTCTCTGATGTTTCAGCCAACTTTGCCCAGCACTGTGTCCACTACCAGCATGGGACTAGCACGTAAGGGGTACACGGAGGAGTCAAGCAGAAGCAGAGTTTATCGAGTGTCAAAGATCTTCAGACCAAGACTGAGACGAACGCACTTTACTCCTCTCAAATTCTGAGTGCTACAGACAGGAGATCACTAACTATGAATCCTTCCATGATCGTGCCAGCAGGAGACCTGCAGAAAAGTTGCACCTTGTCATTTTCTGGGCATTTCTGTGAGTAAGATGGACAATTAAATAAGATGGGATGAACACACCAAGAGCAGCCCTGCTGAGAAGGACGTGAGGGTGCTGGTGGACGACAAACTGGACATCAGCCAGCAATGTGCACCTGCATCCCAAGAAGCCTGAGCTGCATCCAAAACAGCACATCCAGCAGGCTGAAGGAGATGATTCTGCCCCTGTGCTGTTGAAACCCTCACATAAAGCAACACAGAAAGGATGCTGATCTGTGGAAGTGAGTTCAGAGAAGGGCCACAAAGATGTCTAGAGGGATGGAGCATTTCTGCTGCAAGGAAAGGCTGATACAGTTGGGGTAGTTCAGCCTGGAAGAGAGAAAGCTCCAGGGATACACTATAGCTGCCTTTCAGTACATAAAGGCACTATAAGGAAGCTGTAGAGGGTATTTTGTCAAAGGAGATGTAGTAATACAGCAAGGAATAACAGCTTTAAGCTGCTAGAGGGCAGGTTTAGGTTGGTTATTAGGAAGAAATTCTTTACTGTGATTGTGGTGAGGTATGGGATCAGGTTTCCCAGAGAAGTAGTGGATGTCCTGTACCTGGAAGTATTCAAGGCCAGGTTGGATGGAGTACTGAGCAACTTGTTAGTGGAAGATGTCCTTTCCAACCCAAACCATTTTATGATTCATTGAAAAGAGAAGATGATGAAGAAGACACTGAAGAGAAGTTCAGCAGATAAGGGTCTGAAAGCTGTAAACTAAACAAGGGGAAAAAATGTACCCCTATTTTCTAACAAGAGTGTCTCTCCACCACTACCACTCACAAAGAAAGGATAAGACACAAAAGCTTGTGCTCTACACCCCAACTACAGCTCTCACACCAGGCAAATGACAGAGGCAAGAGGGCTGTCATGTAAGAGCTGATAAGAAATGTCATTACCAGCTACCCATGCACAACAGCTGGGTCTGCCTGTCTGTGCTTTAGGCAAGGGGTGAGACAGTGTCTGGTCAATAATCCTGGTGTTGGTTGGAAGGGTTTTGAAACATTTCAGTTCTCATCCTTTCCCATCCCCTCCATTCTTCTTCCTTCCTTCTACTTCTTTCCACAAGTCTCAACAATAGCAGCAGGAAAAGAGAAAGCAGAAAGGGAGAAGGCCATGAAAAAGAAAAAAAAAAAAAAAAAGGAGTATAGAGATCACATGAATGGAACACTGAATAATATCACACTCAGGTCTATCTAACATTCTCATTTTTTCATATTTCATAACTAATTGTAGGAAGAAGTCTCAAGTTGTCTCAAAAGAAACTCCTTAAAAAACCCTTAAAACTTACTTAATTCCCTTTTCCGATCTCTCCACATAAAATAATCCTGAATTTGTACCTTAAAAGAAGAGATAGTTATTGGGTTAACTGTAAGTATCAAAGATTTTACTGATAGTTGAAGGCATGGTATTTTCAAATGGACAAGGACATAGAGTAGTTACCAGGAAAATAACAACCGAAGTAAAATTGGTGCAGAAAAAAGGACATGGAAAAAATATAGAAACAGAAAAGAGGTACCTACTTAGATAGCAGGTCTAGAACTTAAAACAAATTGCATCTGTGCCTTTCTAGACTTTTAAGCTTACTTTCAGATAGTCTTACATTAGGCTTTTTCTTAAGACATAGCAGAGCTTTGGCTAGGATTTATCTCATTTAGGTTTAGTTTGTAGGTGTCTAACTAATGTTGTATGTGTTTTTATACTTAAGCTCTATTACAGTTCATATAGAAGAAAAAAAAAAAAGAATCCATACCTGTATTGATTTTATCTTTCTCTCATAAGGAAGAGTAAAATAAATTAACTACTCACAAGAAGGGCTTATTTTCCCCAGACACAATAAAAAGAGCTTAGACAAAGAGCAAAGATTTAGATATTGATATTTCAACAGATACTGATATTTCTACAGAGGTCTGTCTGGTCAAGGTGACATAAGAAAGTCAGCCAAAAGCAGCAACAGCTAGTAGACGGTAAAGGTAATGATAGGAAATTTTATTAAGGTTAGAGGCAGAGGGTGCAAAGACTTGAATATAAAGTCTTTCTCTAATTGGGACAGAAGTGCATCTAGATTTCTAAACCAATCCCCCTTTGTGAGTGATGAAATTATCTTAGAAAAGCAGGTTTGGGTTCAAGAACTAAAGTGCAGCTAGGAAAAGCAATGTCTTTTTGAACTTTTACACCAGTTTCCACAAAAAGAACTTAAGAACATCTCATGCAGTTTAGTCCAGTTTCTGCATGAATTGTAAGAGATATGGGGACCAAAACTAGGAGGCATTCATGGAGTCCTGCATTGCCTAAAGGTTTAAATCCTACTCTGAGTTTTCTGTATCTGTAAACTGCATTAGATGAAGCCAGTCCTGATGTTAACTCTCCCAGATGCAAGAGGGTAATGCTTTGCTCTCACTGATTCTGCAAGTAGGCTCATGAACCTGGAGGCCTGAAGATATCCCTCACAAGGAAAATAAGGGGGACAGGAAGGCACCAAGTACCTTAGACTTTTCATGTCTGTTTTGGCACTAGATCTCCTGCCCCACTCAGCAGCAAGAAGGTTTGCTTTCATTTTGATGCCAAGGAAAATGCCTAACTTACTAGTACACCAACATGGGCAGAGACACACATGAATTGAAATCATATACAGATAAGCAGATATTTCAAATGCAGTTGTTCTCTGAAGAGTAACTGATTTAATCTATCTGTTGCCAAATAAAATAAAAACAAAAAAAAAGATGATGGAATTATGCTTGTTTTGCTGTTTTGTGTCTGTTAGCAAGACTGAATGCCTGTTCTTCATGAGATAAAACGGGTGTTATAACTTGTTTTCCATGGATACATGCAAAACCTAATTTAATGTTTGAAAGGCTGACATATTCATGTTGATGCATTCAGAGAACAACACTTATTTATAGATTACTAGAGTTGAAACAGATGATAATGTGCAGTCTGACCTGTGGGCCAACATAAATCCAAAATTTTTTAACAATCCCAGTATCTTATCTATATCTTGTTCAAAGTTGCAGTCCTTTTCCCGCTCTAGAGAACTGTCAGTCTTGATTTAGGAGATAGAACATTCTGGCACTACAACTAGAAAGTTGTCTGAGCGCTCAGTTGCCATTGCCTGATGTACTTGATCTCTAGAATGAATACATTCTTCTTCTGTTTGTAGTGTCATGTTTTGATCTGAAACCTTTTCCTGACTTCTAAGGCCCAGAACAAGCTGCTGGACTGCTGGTTAACCATGTAAGAATCTGATTTTTTTTCCTTACTAAGGTAAACATGACAGCCCACAATGCTCTTAGTTATTTCTTAGCCTAAAAATAATCCCAAGCAGACAAATAAATAAGAAATTAAATCACATACTAGCTCGGACACATCAGCAATGCACAAAAAAGAGAGAAAAAAATTTTCAAGATCCTTTTCTTTTTGTTCTCTGTTAGAAGCCATAACCACAGCTGCTGCTCACCACTGACTGCTTAAATGGAGAGAATCAAATCACAAGGTGAGATGCTGGACCCTCAAACTAAGAAAAACTTTCTATTTGTGTACAACCACACAACAAGTACCTCAAGTTGTCCACAACACCCTGCTGGTAGCTATAGCAACTGCATTCATTATATTTTTTACTGGGAAACATTTTTAAAACTACTTAAGAAAGTACCTTTTTCAGCCATTATCTACATATCCAACTTCCAGACCTTTCGTTGCAATCCTGCTCCCCATTCAGCTTCAATCCTCCCAACTCTACTTGGCATGCATGGCATGTGAGTTGCTGGGGTGCCTCCCAAATTCAGAGAAGGAATTTTCTCTCCAGAATTCATCAGGCTTAAATCTAAACTACTGAACTGAGGCTTTCACTCGCAGTGAAATGCCATGCCGGCAGAAACACTTACATCTCTCAGGCGAATCAGACAGCCGAGGAGAATTAAAGTAATTAATGGTGAAAGTCCCAGAACACAAAAAGGGGATGGGAAAAGAAATAACCTTTAAGAACTCTAAATCATTCCATCTGAAGAATTGTATTTTTACAAAGGTATGCAGTGATAGGACAAGGGGGAATGGCTTTAAGCTGAAGGAGGGCAGATTTAGAGTGGATCTTAGGAACAAATTCATTACTGTGAGGGTGGTGAGACACTGGCACAGGTTGCTCAGAGAAGCTGTGGATGCCCCAAACCTGGAAGTGTTCAAGGCCGGGCTGGAGGGGGCTTTGAGCAACCTGGTCTAGTCGAAGGTCTCCCTGCTCATAGCAAGGAGGTTGGAACTAGATGATCTTTAAGGTCTTTTACAATTCAAACAATCCTATGACTTTACAATTTGCTGCAGGAGAATTCTGCTTCTGCCACCTTTACTAACTAGCAAGGTCTGTAAAACTACAAAACTTCAAGACTATATGGGATAGGAAAGCTTTGGAGACTCATTGTATTTAATTCATCTTACATAAATTATGCTTTTCCATGGCAGTGTTCTCTGTATGACTGGCATCATACTGTACAATAGCCACCTTTGGCACCTATCTGTTTTAAGAGATTTCTTTCACTCTTCAGATGTCTGTCAGACAGATGAAAGTGCTGCTGCTTTCCTGTATTGGAACCAACCACCTGAGCAGAAGACTGTTATGGGCTTAACTCTTCTCTCCCATGTTCCCATTCGTATGAATTATAGCTTTGAATCTCAGGTATGAGAGAGAATAACTCTATCTCTTCACATCTGGTCTCCACTTTGAGAAGGCAGAATTTTATTTCCCTCCGAGGTGTAAAAAACGGGGAGAAGACTGAGAGCATAATAAAGGTCTTCAGTCTTGAGACTGAACTTCCACTTCTGAAGTTTGTGGAAAAATGTTTATTGGAGAAAATTGCAAAGCATAACCTGCCTCACACCCCTCAAGTCTCTTCTCATTGGCAATAGGCTGCTTCTTGCCTTTCCACACCACTACATTAGTTTGATGTATTGATTCATTTATTCACATGAAGCAGCTTGTCTACCTTGTCTGTTATTTCACTATTTATGAAGAGCTCACCATGGAAAACAAAACAAGATTAACAAATAAATCCTTCATAGCACACTGTTAGATTTCTTCTAAAAGATTTCCTTTGGGATGCAATCTATAAAAAAAGCTAGTCTATTACTTTTATAAAGCATTCAGTTTTATCCACGCAAATGCCCCCGGATAGCCATGAGACCTGTGTTTTCCCTGGTTTTGTGTACCTCCTATGTAAAATCCTTGTAAGGTTGAAAGCAATAGAAGATAAAAAATAAAATTAAAAATTATAATAAATTCCAGCATTAAGACTTTTGGTGTCCCTCTTAAGTTGGAACACAAAGCTATGATTCAGGGTAACAAACACTAATTCTTCGGTCACACGTTGCTGTGATGTTATCACTGGTATTATTCAACAATCCAGTATATTAAAGCATTATGATACCTGGAAAATATTCACAAGTTGTCATCTTGTTCCTAATAACATCCTAGAGGCAAAAAGATTTCTTTTCCACATACCAATGTACAAAAGTGTCAGCTTTATGACTTCTGCCTATGAATTACACCAGGAGGACTCAATTTCACTGGCAAAAATTCAAAACCAGGAAAGTCAGGACAATGAAGGGACTTCAAAGGAACATGAGTTATTGGAAAGATCATGCAAGTGCAGGCTAAATACTCAACCTTAACACGCTTCAGTTTCATCAGATTCCAAATTGCAGGAACCAATTATTTTTTTGTCACAGCAAATCTCTCACATCTGAGAGCCTGGCTCCATCCTGATGTGCAGCTGCAGCTCTATCTATTAGTGTAAATCAAAATGAAAACAAAAAACCAAAACCAAAAACAGCAAGCAAAAAAAAAGCAAACCCAAACTCCAGTGGACATATACAAGTGCAAGTATGAATAAAGCCTCACAGACCCTGATGCCGAGGCTGACCCACCTTTCAGCAGAGGACAAGATCTTAAAATAAATGTTGCTAAAGCACTGAAATCCATTCAACTCTAAGATGATTCTACTTAATGAGAGGCTTCTCTTCAGCCACAGGTTATAAATAGGAGCATTGCCTGTGCATATTGTGAATCTCACAGCGAAGGGAGAATTTCCGGGGGAAATTCAGAAACTTCATCTAGGGATGGGTTATATTATCCCACTTTTCATTTTAGGAAAAGAATGAGAAGATAGGACAATATTTTTCTCATCACATGGCTCTCAGCAACGTTAAGACCTACCTTACTCCTGAGCTCTGTCCTGCAGCAGAGGAATGCCTTTAGGAATGCTTTCCCTGCAGGCTACAGCCCTGCAAGTAAACAGGCAGGGACGAGCAGGATGTGGGTAGAACTTTGGAACTACTCTACCCCTCCCAGGGACCAAAGTAGCCTCAAAGCCACCACAAATGCAGAAGAGATGGATGGTAAGGAAAGGCTGCCCCTGTTGTGGTGCTTCCCATGATTGCTGCCCTTACTTCCCGCCTGGCCCGGGGCAACACACTGGCACTGCTTAACACCCCTGAATCTGCTGACAGATACACCCGTGACTGTCCTGGCCCCACAGCATTCCTGTACTGGGGAATGCACTGGTACTTGCAGATACCCATTTAGTTCAGATTGCTGCCTGGCACTTGGAGGTCAGTGGCTTCTAGTCTGTGATTTCAAGTATTTCTTTATGAAATTGTCTAGGAAGGATATTGCCAGAAATGTTCCAGCTCACCTGCTTTGCTGCAGAGAGCAATCTAAGGGCATTATTTTTTCTTAATATTGTCATATACAATTATTAAAAAAAATTAAAGTCATCATTTTAAATATACAGATTTTGACAACTATTGAAAGCATTAAAAAAGGTTATTTATAAAATGCTTTTAATGCTTTTTCATGCTTTTAAAAAGCATCTTAAAAGTTATACATTTTTAATAGTTCAAGTATTCCTTCTGAACTGATCACAGCTGTGGAAGCTGACACAGTCATTTTTTTTTTACACATCACACCCTAAGTTATGTGATTTAGTCTTTGCTGGCTGTGCTGATTTAGTAACACAACTCACAAAAAGATTCGTGTTCAGACAATCCCACTGGTCTTTCAACATACCTCTGACAAGATTAAAGTACTCTATAATTTTTTGTTAGAATGACAAAATCTGTCCCTAAATAAAGACAACATGGTAGAAACATCAATAAATTAGGAGTCGTTTTACACTTAAGTCTGTATAACACCAAAAACACCACTGAAACCTTAAATCACAGGAACTATTGCTAGTGGCAGAGCCTTTCCTAGGCTTCATGGATTTATTCCCAGAAAGCATTAAGCCCATAGGGAGGATTGCCTTATTTTTTCTATCTCTAGTTCCCTTTAAGTTCAGACATTGATTAAAATTTATCCAAAAGAATTGACTTTTAGTAGCTAAGAAATCATCAGTGTGAACTGGGTCACAGGCCTTTTTCTAAACTCAGGTGATACAATGAAAGACCGTGGAGAAAGGGATGCCTGTGCCTTCAATATAGAGTTGAATATAAAGCAATACCCGAGTAATCCCTGAATATCCACCCATTTTATTTTCATCAACATCCTTTTTCATTAAAAGTTTGAGATTTGGGATCCTACAGTAGAGAATCAGGCACTGAAATAGACATGCCTGCCATGTTTTTACACATGGTCACCAAAGTAAGCTGTATTTTTAGTATTTCACCATAAAACTTTCACCTCAGTGGCATCATTGATAGAAGATTTAAGTGTTTACTCTCCTTCAAGTGTCAGGCTAATTTTTTTTTTTTAATAAGAAATGGGCATCATATTTCTCTTTCTTCCTAGTAAATGATAGCACAAACTTCTGAAGTTTTGCCCCAGATATTTAATACTTTACAACCCCCTTTTAATTCCCATTTTCTTCCATTTTTGTGTTTTTGTACCCTGGGGATGAAATTCATAGTGTTTTTTTATTCAGTTTGACTTCTCCAAAAAGGCCAAAAGCTTGCCTTTTGTGATAAATCATAAGCTACAAAGAACCATCACTTGTAAAATACATGTTCTAGGAACAAAGATAGTGTTCCTTCGATGAGAATTAGGTGGTTTAGATGGTCATTAGCCCAATCATTCAAATATGTGGGAAGAAGACTCTGCTATTGGGAGCAGGCAACACCCTTGGCACAGCAGCAATTCCAGAAGCACGAACTGCTGATAGACTGACTCTTTAAAACCCTGTAGGACAACAGGGACCCGGTGTAAAACCTAGGAGACCCTCCTGGTCTCTTACCCGCTGCTCAGGAGTTTGGATGCTACTCTTGGCACTGTGTCAGCTCCCAAGGATAACTATGCGTACCCTCACCTCAGAACTTGTTTCAGTGATGTCCCTGTTAGGGCACATTGGTGAATTTTGAAAGGAGAACAGTTCAAAGTCAGGCAATGTACCCATGGTAGGTCCTCTAAGTTTCTCCATCCCAAGCGAGCCTAAAATAAAATGGTTTTTATTCAAACTTTGAGATGCTATCCTGACTCATGTCTTCCACCCAGATACATCTCCCAGCAAGTCTCTGTTACGAACTGATTTAGAAACAGGTCCCAAAAGATTGGGAAAAGGGTTATAACCAGGATCTTCACCTGCTCCTTAGAATGTCATCGTTTCAGACAGAACAATGGATTTTGGATGAAGTTGTGGATGCCCCATCCCTGGAAGTGTACGAGGGCAGGTTGGATGGGGTTACGAGCAATCTAGCCTGGTGGAAGTTGTCCCTGCCCACGGCAAGGGAGGGTCGGACTAGATGATCTTTAAGGTCCTTTCCAACCCAAACTATTCTGTGATTCTATGATTATTTTGCATAACGCTACTGTGACAGAGAAAGAATTAAGCTCAGTTCAGGAGCAAAGGGTGTCCTGTTTACCAGACATGATGGTCCCACTGAAAGATTTACCATCTAACAGACAGGATTTCACAAATCCTATGAGTATACAGCCATTAAAGACTCAAAGGGGCTAGTGGTCTCAAATTTGCCACTCTTCCAGAAGGTATCGAATAAGAAAAATTCTTCTACTAGCTTTGCTGCCATCCATTACAGCATCACGTTGCAGAACAGAGAAGGGATTAGCACTTATCATCTGATCAGGCAGACAAGTTAGCTAAACAAGAAACTCTGCTAATGAGGCAGAAAAGCTGTGTGCACAATGGCACAGATCCTCCCACCTAGGCATGGATCAAAAGTATTCATAATACTGCTATTTAGTTGAGAGACTCTATAGATGAAGGCCAATATTTAATTGAGACACTTATTATATAAAGACAAATTTTTGCAGACAGCGTGGGACTGACAATAGAAAAATCCATGCTCTGTGGAGCTTCTTAATGACAAATCAGAATTAATAAACTTTATCTTATTTATGCAGGAATAAGTGAAAGATCATTAATGCAAGTGTCCCTTTCACAGAAAATTGTACCATGTTCCAGCAATTATTTTGGTTTCAGTGCAGGAGCCAAACTGGCTTAATGTCAGAATTGTCTTAAAGTTGCACTTAATCAACCCAAAGGCTAGTATTCTCCAAAGCCAGTGTAATCCTTCCTCCTACACAGGCCGTGGATGAGTGAGAAAAGAGCTTTCTGAAGATAATGGGCAGTGTCACAGCCTGATATTTCCTACATCATCTAAACATGGTGTCGTAGTCTCGTCATGTATCTCCTGAAAGATCCTAAGTCTAATAGCTGGGATAAAATAACCACCTGACCCCCAATACCACTATTCTAGACGCTCTCGCTCACCTAAACTGCTTGTTTTAATCAATACAAAACTTTTCAGCAGTGGTAATTTATTGGCAGAGAGATGCCACTGATACTTGGTCAACAGCCACGGCCACACCAGCCTGGCTTGGGGAATCAGTCCTGTCTGTTAACTCTGCTTATTGAAAGAGCTTTATTGAAAGTATAAGATTTCATCTGACCAAATATAGTGAGATTTATAATCCATAGAGAGGAACAGACACTTTTGAGAGCAATATATTTCAAACAAATCAGATGAATTATCCTGAAAAAAATAGAGAGACAGGGAGAAGAACCATACACATAAAAATGAGGAGAAATTGAAGTAAGAGTAAGTAGTTTTAAGTTGTTTAGCATACCAGCGGAATCTGGTATAAGGAGGGTACTTGATGCTTTCTCTGTTTTCCTACATGTTGTTATCAGTCTTAGCTCAGAAACTGCAAACAGTTCTTTGAATTCTCTGTGTTACCGCTTCTAAAATTAGCAGCTTAATTGTATAGCCCACTCATACCTGGCACAGGCTGCCTAGGGTCATGGCCCGTAGTCTGGGAGCAGCTGCTTAGGGAAGTGAAAAAGATGATAAAGGAAAATATTGTAATATCTGTGGCAATAGAAATACTAAAAAAAAAAAAAAAAAAAAAAAAAAAAAAAAAAATAAAGGCAACAACAAAAATAAACAAATTTAAAACAGTGACTTTGAAAGGAGAAATAAAAAGTAATCACAAATATATGAATAGCTTGGGTGAAAAATGAACAAAAAATATACTCAGTTAGAAACCCAGGGGACGGCAAAGAAAGAAGATAAAATAAGACCAGCTGTAAACTGTTTTAATTTCAGGAATCAATCATAAAAGTACTTATCCATATAATTAAGAAAAGCCTCCAGAAAACATAAAAATCACTCTCAGAAAGACTCTAAAGGTGGTACCATAATTAAACAACAGAACAGGACAGGAGAAATTGCCTTGAAACAAGTCAAGGCGGCTTATGAAATGTCAGATGTGAACATATGAATAAATGTTGTCAACCCATCTGTTAGAAAGGAGTAGCTCACTCCTGCCCCAGTCTCCCAGGGCAGCTGAACAGACTCATCATCTATGCTAAAGCACTGTCATTTACAAAAAGAACGTTACTTTTTTTCCTTCTTGCTGTAGAAAGGTGAAGTCACCGGCCACTGCAGAGCTATACCACCAGGTCCTATGATCAGACTAAGCCTCACAAACTGTAATGCTGCACATCTCAGAAATGAGGCAGATTTGAGCTTTGTCAGTGCTCATACCCAATCAAATGAATTCCAGGTGGTACAGAAAAGCTGTGCCTTGCTGTTTCTTAGCTGGCATTGAATTAATTTCCCAGTTAGGAGTTAAAATCACTGTGCCTGACCTTCCTGTCTAGATATAGTTAATGGGGTTTGTTGCAGATTTTCTGGTATATTTGCAAAGATCAGCATTTAGCAATATTCTCTTATGAAGTACTACAATGGACTGAAAGCCATATGTTCCTTGCCAATCCCATGTTGTAGATTTATTAGTGTATTTAACTTACTATGGAGAAAAACAGTCCTACCACTCAAATGGATACAGGGTTACAGAGATTCCCAGTATAAGAAGTGCTGTGGCACGTGTGCCATCTCTTGTTTCATTTCTAAGAACTGTAGTGGCAATCAAGACTGTCCATGCACATTATTCATAGCCTTTATCTGCTGGCAAAATTGGAATTACAGAAGTTCTTTCATACAACTGGTAATTAGTTTTATACTAAATATAGAGCCAACAGAAATCCCCCTGGTACCAACAGCTCTAAACTTTGAAGCTCAAAGTAAATCTTTGCAATCAATATGCAGAATAATTCTTCTTATGAATATCAGTATAAACGTGGTTTCTCTGGAAAGAAAGACCTGGATGCTACCAACAGGCACATCATTCAAAAGGGTTAAGCAAACAGCACTGAAAAAATTGCACTTGGGTAATAAACAGTCAAACCACAACCAAATGTTGTCTAAGCTCAGATCAAAGACCATGAGTCTAAAAGTATTTAAAATTGTCAATGGTTTAAAGTTGCCCTCAAATGGGAATTGAAATATGGCAGTTTTGACATCTTTTATTAACATCATTTAAGAATCAACATTCAGGACATAACAATAATCACAGAATCTCAGAATTAACTAGGTTGGAGAAGACCTTTGAGATCCAGTCCAACCTATTACCTAATACCATCTCATCAACTGACCCATGACACTAATTGCCATATCCAGACTTTTTTAAAACACTGCCAGGAGCAGTGACTCCGCCACCTCTGTGAGTAGCCCATTCCAATGGCTAATCACTCTTTCTGTTAAGAATTTCTTCCTAACATCAAGCCTAAACTTCCCCTGGTGCAGCTGAGGCTGTGTTCTCTTGTTCTGTCACTGATTGCCTGGGAGAAGAAATCAACTCCCACCTGGCCACAACCTCCTTTCAGGTAGTTACAGACAGCAATAAGAACTCCCCTGAGCCTCTTCTTCTCCATGCTAAACAACTCCAGCTCCTTCAGCTGGTCTTCATAGGGTTTGCCCTTCTCTGGACACGTTCAAGCATTTCAACATCTTTCTTAAACTGAGGGGCCCAGAACTGGACAAAGCATTCAATGTGCGGCCTAATCAGTGCCGAGTACAGGGGAAGAAAAACTCCCCTAATCCTGCTGGCCACACTATTCCTGACACAGACCAGGATGCCATTGGCCTTCTTGGCCACCTGGGCACACTGCTGGCTCATGTTCAGTTTCCTGCCAATCAGTGTTCCCTGGTCCCTTTCTGCCTGGTCACTCTCCAGCTGCTCTGTCCCCAGCCTATAGCACTGCAGGGGCTTGTTGTGGCCAAAGTGTGGAACTTGTCAGTCAGACTTGTTAAATCTCATACCATTGGATTCTCCCTCTCTATCCAGCTTGCCAAGGTCCCTCTGCAGAGCCCTGCTGTCCTCTAACAGATGGACACTTGCTCCCAACTTGGTACCATCTGCAAACTTACTAATGGTGGGCTCAATCCCTTCATCCAGATCAGCAATAAAGATACAACTGGATGTGACACCATTCACCACCACCCTGGGCCCAGCCATCCAGCCAGTTCTTAACCCAGCACAGAGCACACCTGTCCAAGCCATGGGCTGCCAGTTTTTCCAGGAATTTGCTGTGAGGGACAGTGTCAAAGGCTTTGCTGAAGTCCAGGCGGACTACATCCACAGCCTTCCTCACATTCACCTAGTCACAAAAGGAGATCAGGCAGGACCTGCCCCTCTTAAGTCCATGCTGGCTCTGGGTGTGATCCCTTGGCCATCCTGTAGGTGCTATGTGATTGCACTCAAGATGATAATCAAGTTGCTCAAACCAAACCCAAGGGATCTTTCTGTTCTGCAAAGAATCAAAGATTAATTTCTAAGGAACTGAATCAATGCAAAGTAAATAGATTCTGATGAGCTGGAGAAGGATAGCTTACGTCTACTGCATAGTACATGAGCTCTGTGATAACAGTACTCCCTGAGCAGAGGAAATCTAGACAACTGCATAATCAGGACTGACAGCACTTGCAAAATATGACCCATAATTCAGTTTCATTCATTCCTAATGAATTGTCAAGGCTAACGCATCTTGGAGCAGTTTTGTGACACGTAGTCAGATCAGCTTCAGGTTTTGCACTTTCTGGCCAGTTCTGCAGCCCCAAACATCCTGGTGTGGCATTTGTGACTCTACACTGGGCTCCCAGGACAGCCTGCTTTGCTATTTCTGTAGCCCAAGAGTTTGCAATCAAGTGCCAGGACTCACGGGCACCTGCCCACTCTTTATTGCTAAATTTCCTCCATATTAGGAAAGAAATGGGAAGCTTTTAGAGAGCATTCATACTGTTTTATAGAAAAAAGCCTTTTAAAGTCAAAATGCTTCCATAAATCTCAGACCCTTGTCACGGCATACAAAGATACCAGGTATTTGCCATGAAAACCTCATTGTAATAAAGAATGGCAAAACCCTATCTGTCATTCCATGGGAACTCGGCGTGCTTTGATTTCTTAAGCAAAGATAGTTCTTTTGACTTTTTAGGTTGCTTTCAGCAGCTCAAGGAAACAAAAGATTAAAATTGATTTACTACTAAACAACATATCTGATGTACATCCATAACAGTTATTATAGAGATTTTTTTTTTCCCCACTCCAGATTAAATCTCTCACCTCTAACACAAGTCCCTGGCAGGTGATATACCCATCATCTACCCACTTACTGCCAATCGTGAAACAGTTTTCTCAAAGCAATTATAGAGTGTGCATACCTGTTCTTTGCTGGGTGAAGTATGAGCTATTCAATTGACCTTTCAGTGATGCTCAAAAGTAAATATTATCAGCCCACTCCCACCCTCATATTCAGACTAGAAATGAATAAGAAACTTTTCCCTCAGGTAGAACTGTCAGTCCTGCATTGTGGCTCACACTCATGATAAAATTTTTCAGCCTAATCAGTGGAGCTAGACATCAGGAGTAAAGTAGGGAGAAGAAACTGGTACACATTCCTCCAACCTCTCATCCCCAGCCAAGCTACTCTGCTGTGATTGCCAGCCTAGGTTTTGTAATTTCTGATCACAAACTCCCTGGCAACCTGTACCACCAAGGGCAAAGGAGACAGACAGGACAACAGAAAAAAAAAGTCCTGAGATGGACAAAAGAGTTGTAGGGTTCACAGTGTTCTACTGTTATCTCTGAAGATAAGATTTGTAAGGTTGTAACAAGGTGGACGTCGGTCTCTTCTCCCAGATGACAAGAGATAGGACAAGAGGTAATGGCCTCAAGTTGTGCCACAGGAGGTTTAGACTGGAGACTACGGACAATTTCTTCGCTAAGAGGGCTGTCAAGCATTGGAAGAGGCTGCTCTGGTAAGCAATTATATCATCACTCCTGGGGGTATTTAAAAATGCATAGTTGTGGCATTTAGAGACTTGGCTTAGTGGTAGACCTAGCTATGCTTCGTGAAGAGTTGAACTCGATGATTGTGAGGGTCTTTTCCAACACAAGCTGTTCTATTTTTCTCTGATTCTATACTTGTCTTGACAAAGACTGTCAGAATCCTCCATCCATGTAATGTTAAAGGGGAAAATCCTTAACTTCACCTGTAATCTACTGACCCTTGATTACATTTACAAACCATTTACTCTCCCCTCGAAAAGCCCCCAAACCTAGCAATATTTTTTTAAACAAAATTTCAAATTAAAAACTGTAAAATAAATATTATTTTTTACTTCACTAGTATATTGTTTTTTCTGTGGCCAGGTTTTGGTAGCAGTGGGGGGGGCTGAGGGAGAGGCTTCTTCGAGAAGCTGCTGGAAGTTCCCCCCGCCCATGTCCAGGCT